>JAVQIZ010043925.1:0-11034 GCA_036023535.2 Galaxias brevipinnis | reverse complement strand
AGCAGGAAGGGCCAGCTCAGACAGTCCAAGGATAGTGTGTTCCCTGTCCCCGAGCAAGGCTAATCATATCTATAAGTAGGCTTTGGCTCTGTGTGTGTGTGTGTGTGTGTGTGTGTGTGCGTGTGTGTGGGTGTGTGTGTGTGTCTGTGCATGTGTGTCTCTATGCGCATGCATGTGTGTGTTTGTGCTTGTGTGTGTGTGTGTGTTGGCCAACACAGTGTGTGTGCATGTGTGGGTGCATGTGTGTGTGTGGGTGTGTGTGTCTGTATGTGTGAATGTGTGTGTGTGTGTGTGTGTGTGTGTGTCTGTGTGTGTGTGTGTGAGTGTGTGTGGCAACCGAGACAAACATGTTAATCTTTGGAAAGCACAACCAGGTGTCCTCGTCTTCTAACAGGTTCACAGTCCTGGGGTCACGACCTGTCAACACAACGAAAAGATAAAGTTAGTCATAAAGAAAACAGACCAGTCATAATGTTTAATTATGTATTTTTTCGCAGCGTGAAAAAGTTGGTACTCCAGCCAAGCCCCCCAAAACTACTAGATTCTGCAGAATTCAAGGAATGGTTGTTTAAAATGAAAAATAATAATACACATAGTTGAATCCCACCGTCTCTTTAAAATGCACCATGGCTAACAGACCAGTGAGCGTTAACATAATGTAAAGTCCACTTCATAGCGTTAGAAATATCATTATGGTCCCATAAATAGTCCTACTTTCTGACCTTAATTTTAATACTCGATGACTTTCTTCTAGTGTAAAGAAGTCTAGTCGCTGAGCTTGTATAAAGACTCTCTGGAGTCCAGACCATGGGTCCATGGATCAGGCAAATCAATAACCAAACCGCTGACCAGCTCCAGTGAGACATAGATTCAGCTTGTACAGACAGGGAATATAAAAGTAGCACAGGGCGAGGTTCAGGGGAGAATATAGGAGCAGATAACTATTGACGTGGAGGTGTGTGTGTGTGTGTGTGTGTGTGTGTGTGAGGTGTGTGTGTGTGTGTGTGTGTGCGTGTGTTTGTGTGTGTGTGTGTGAGGGGGGGTTGTTTGTGTGTGTGGTGTCTGTGTGTGCGGTGTATGTGAATGTGGTGAGTGTGTGTGTGTGTGTGTGTGTGTGTGGGTGGGTGTGGGTGTGTGTGTGTGTGTGCGTGTGTGCATGTAAGACCTGAGGGCATTAAGACATAGGTCATTCAGTACACATGTAAGTATCAACAACTGAGTTCAAACTGGAACTAACCACAAAAAAAGACTGAGTAAGTTACAGAAGCCACATCGTCTTATCATCCATAGGAGAATCTAAATGTTTTTGAAAAAGACAGTTATACTTAAAACAAATACATGCAATAACCCTCAAGCAAGAATGGAAAATATATTACCTATGCAAAGGTATCAGTTGGGGGTAAAATATCTGTTCATTCGCTTGAATCAATACAGAGGTATGTTTGAAATGTTTGGTTTGTTTGTAAGACAGAAACAAAACACTATAGTACATTTTAAACCTTTGGACCAGGGTAGGAAAGGTTCAAGTTATTATATAGTATTATGTAGTTTGTGTACCTACATCAATATGTACGAATCATTTCCACGGCAACCACTTGGCCGTGAGATTTGAGTTATTTGCATTCCTTCAATTTGAATATAAAGTGTATGCTGCCATATTGGCTGTTTTAATAAAATACTTGGCATTTAGCCATGGGAATCTCATCATGAGATCCACAACGCACTTTGCATCGACCTTTCAATAATGCCAGGCATTTTGCTAGCAGAAACATCAGCCAACAACTCCTCTGTCTGACACACAACTAACAACATTATCGGCACGGTAACGATTGACACATGTTGCTTGACTACTTTTCTGTGATAAGGAGACTCGCTGTCTGTGTGAATAGATTATTTGTATTCTCAGAGCAGCTCTGTTTTCCTCACTGTAGATAGACCGCTTCACTGATTTTTTTTATTAGTGATTACAAACTGATATCCCTATCCAAGCAACTCAACAATGTATAACTTGACATTGCTCATTCAGTATATATACTGAATATATACTTATTCAGTATATAAGTATATGTTTGCAACACTCTGCATAGACCCCTAATAATGAATAATATTAACTAATTATAACTAATTATCTTGTGGTAAAGCCCTTTGTGAATGCTGTGAGCTGCTGTTCTAGGGCCCTTAGAAGCCAGAACTCCAATTAAAGCCGGTCCAAAGGGATATGTGCTGTATATCCTGGTGTACAGTACGTGCCTCTTGTCTCTGAGTTGTGTTACTGTGTGCAGTGCCGTGCTGTGCTGGGCCGGGCCGGGCCGGGCCGGGCCGTGCGGGGCTGTGCTGGGCTGGGCTTTGCAGTGCTAGGCTGTGCTGGGTTGGGCTGGGCTGTGCCAGGCTGAGCTGTGCTGTGCCACGTTGTGCTGACTATAGCAGCTATGGCCTGCCTGTACAATCCTCAGGGGATTATTTCTTGTATGTGGCCTCATGGGAGTTTCCACAGGCGGACATATGTCCTGTGCTATAATAATAATATAATAATAATTAAATAATAATAATAATGTAATAATAATATAATTATATAATAATAATGTAATAATAATATAATTATTTAATAACGATGTAGTAATAATATACATAGGGTGGGGATCAAAGTCAGGAAGAACAATTCACTTTTGTAGTGTTGGAATAATTACTCATGTTACAAGGATTTTAACTTGATGTGGCAAGAGGGATCTCTCTTTTTGTTCAGGAATCCCTCCACATGAAAGAAGGTATTGCGTGCAGAGTACAATCTTTGAAACAGTTTTACAGCTTCTAAAAGGAACAGCAGTTGATCCTATTGTACTGACTAAGTCTTGACCTCTTTAACAAACAGAGTGTATGACATGTAGCTAAGTATTCGCGTCACATGCCACGGGAGTCAAAGGAACATGGAATGAGCTATGGTGTACTTACTGACTGGTTTGTCCCCTGTGATCTCTCTGCTTAGCACATCAGTCATGAGGCATGTTGAGTTAGTTATGCAACTTTTTCCAACAGGTTGTTTGTTGGAAAAAGAGCGAAACAAACCTGTGTGTGTGTGTGTGTGTGTGTGAAACCTTCCGGACCCAACCAAAGTTGAGTCACAGACAGTGAATCGCTTAAAGAGAGAAAGGCGATATGTTGTCTTGCTCTGTGAGAAGTTTGTCAGAATGTGCACTACGTGTTCCTTTCTAAACACCTAGCAACACTACAACATTCTACACCAACACACCGTGGCCCAGTGCAAGTGGGCAGTGAGAGGAACAGCTGGTCTGATTATGAAAATGCATTTTTTAATCTCCTCCCCCCCACCCCCCCAAGAAAGGCTGCAAGCCGGCACGCGCTGGCCCTTTAACTCTCTGGTAAGTGTCATCTCGCACGCACCCGATTTTGCTGAGTCATTGGGTTCAGCCTGATTTTGTAACCTCAGACCAGCGGGGTTTCTCATTGGCTCCCGGCTCAACACAGCGGGCCGTGTGGTTGGCTGCCTGCACTATTAATCAGGTTTTTTCCTTCTTCTTCTTCGTCTTCGTCTTCTTCTTCTTCTTCTTTCAGTGACTTCTTAAAGCGATAGTAGCTATCTCCCCTTGAATGATGGACACACTGACGCTGCAGGATAAGGGCACATTGGGGTTATTTGACTCACCGAGGCAGGGAGGGAAGAATGAGGGGAGCAGTATGAAAGTCCATTAAGGGGTGGAGTCAAAGGAGAGGTTTGAAAGTAGGGAAGAAGAAGAGTCAAAGGATTAGGGGTTAGAGACGGTCAGTGAGAGAACAGGGACACATTTGAACATACTGTTACACTGTATCTCACATCTGACTGATAAAGATTGAAGCTCTCGCTGTTCTAGTTTTTACTTTTTTACTTGAGAAAAGATAAGATGCCAGGCGAAATGACGCGATGATCAAATACCAAACGACTGAAGAGAAAACCTTGTCAGTCAGACTTGATAAAACGATCGTGACAACAACTTGCGCACTTTGTCCAGGTCAAACGCAACTGTCGTCATCCCGCCCTTTAACCCTTGACCCAGGGTCAATAGGGGCCTTGGTCTCGTCACAGGGACTTACCTTCAATCAGCTGTACTCTGACTTGAAGGTGACCCAAGCTAAGACAATTGATTTGTGGAATCCATTTAAACAATGGGAATTATGTGGCTTAAAAGAAAAGAAAAAAGAGAGGGGGAGGAGGGGTAGATCAAAGGGTAAGGGGATGAAGGACAGGAACAAATGGATGACGACAACCAATAGAGTAAAAGAGAAAAACAGCTTTGCAAAATGTCTCTCGTAAAAGAAACAGGAAGTACTGATACACATGTTCGATTCCATTGTTCAGAGGAGCCATTCGACGACGTCAACCTGGCCAATGGCCGAGCCTGAAGCTCTGTAGAATAAAAGCTTTTGGAAATGGGAAGTGTAGAACCCCCCTTATTCAACACTATGACTCAGCGAGGCTAGAGGTCATTTGCAAAGGGACAGTGGTGTGAGTTCGAATACATTTTTGACAGCAGTGCAATAATCGTGTTTTAGAAGGACATTGATCTACCACAGCAAATCATTTGTCATTGCTGAAGAATCCTTCAGTACACACACAGTCTATGTTAGAGAACGACAAGTCTTCGAAAAAGAAAAAATTCTGGACGTTGATTATAGTGAAATTCTAAATGAAACAATTTCTCATTTCAAAATGTCTAACTGTAGCCATAAATGAGTGGACTAATTTAGTGAAAGGCCAGGAATATGTTTGAACTATACTTGCCTTGATCAGTTCCCGATTGAACAACTTGGCATTACAGTTCTAAGGTATATGTTGCATTTCTGAGGCACAGTGTAGGGTGCTACTGAATTAAAAACCATGAGGACGACAAAAACAAATATTATGTGAAGCAGATCCATAGTAACCAGGTGTTGCGGTGAGCGTGCCGGATATATCCCCATAGACTGCAAGAGTTTTCCAATCGTACTGTCATCCGCTCTGCTACAGGACTATGGGTGTGGTGCACAAAGTACCTGAACAGAAAAATGCACGGAATGAGACGCCATGCCCTGACTACGTCGGAGACTGCAGAGAACATTAGCTAACAGTGCGGGGCTTCTGCCAAGGCAGCAGCAGGAAGGACACACCCATCTCCTAGCTAGGTTGGTGAGGTGCAGCTAGCTAGCTTAACATCTGCAAGTCAGTGCTGTGTGTGTGTGTGATCCAGCCAGAGCAAGCCACAGCCATGTCTCAGCCAACCAGAGCAAGCTAGTGCAATGTCTTAGCCAACCAGAGCAAGCAAGCGCATGGTTTTAGCCAACCAGAGCAAGCCAGTGCATGGTTTTAGCCAACCAGAGCAAGACAGTGTAGTGTGTCAACCAACCAGAGCAAGCTAGTAGTGTCTCAGTTAGTGTTAGACAAAATAATGCAGTTTCAACTGCATTCATTTGATAATTTCCACAATATTTACAATATACATCTAGCCAGCCTCACTCCTCCTCCACACACACACACAAACACACACACACACACACACAAACACACACCTCCAACACGCACATACAAGCACACACCACACACACACGTAGCAAAGCATGTGCATTGGTTTGCACCAACTGCACCAGGTTAGTCAACCTCACAAATGTCTCACACACATGTATACCCTAGTGAAGACTTACTTTCTCTCTGACACACACGGTGCATTAAAAAGGTATGAGATAGAAAAACCCTTCACGTGCTGCTTCATCTTAAGCACGCGATGGCTCAAAAATATGTTGCATATCTTCAATTATGCATTAACAGCCAAAGATAGTCAAGTGTGTTACAGCTTGGTAATGTGCTTGGATAACGTAAAGTATTTTTAAGACAAAAAATGTATTAACTAAACATGCAACATCCAATCCCATGTTGAATTACAGTATGTAATTTAGCAAACTGCTTTAATTGGGGATTGTATGAAGTACAATTTTCTGTACAAAATCCCGCTTTCATGTACTTTCATTGTTTCATAAAAACTCTTATCTGATTCCACAACTGCATTTGCCATTCAATTTAATCCAGAACAATATCTCTTGGGAAACCCAACAATTTAGGGTTTTTTTTTTTTTTTTACAATTCCAGTGACTTTAGCAGGTTTTCCAATTATGTGTCACATGAGAAACTACTTCACAATTTATCCCTTTAAAATAAAAATACTTTAGGCTTTCATCACCATCATTATGCTACTGTAGTGCAAAAGTATTGGTGATGGACGATTTTTTTGTGTACATCGATCTATATTAAAAGAACACCTGCAAGTAATTGCCATATTTCCTAAAATTGTGTAATTACCTTGCTATACATGACCCTTAAGTGGAACCATTGTCCAAGCACTGTAAACTAGTTTGACAAGGCTTGCAGCTGGATTAGCACAATTGATGGATGTTGTGCTATCTCACCTTAATGAGCTGACATAAGATTAAAAAAAATGTTTTCTAACGACTTCACATGCATGAAGAAGACCATGAGATGCAACATGTCATGTCTAGTTGCTTACAAAACCATCTCAGGATTTCTCTGCTACAGAATTTTATAGGCTAGTGGTAACACGCATTTCATGGGTGGGTACCACATCATTGGCGGATATGTGTTATTCCCTCCTCTTTTCTCGCTCTTTCCACGATTCTATTGGCGGAGATCACCAGACAATCAATAAGCGTCTGATATGGGCGTCATCGACATCCTTTGACGTTAGACTTTGATTGGACAGCTGTTGCTGTTGGCGTCATTGCGCGGCCAGCTGATCGAAGTGGGAAGCCGGTTTGAAGGGAGTTTGACCAGAACGGGGAGAGCCTAGGGAGATGCGGAGGGGGAGACTGAAGAATTGCTGCGTTAGATTTCTATAATAGTTATACTGCGGCGTATTTTCTCAGACATGCGGAATTGTTTTGTTGTTTCGGCATTTTCGAAACAGTTGGCATTTATGGACGCGTTCCGTCGAAGGCTTTGGAACTGTCAAAACAGTCTAATTGATTGAGAGTTAAGGTGTGGCTATTGGTTTTCTTCGCGTCTCATGTCTTATTGATGCACGCACAAAAGTCTTTGTAAACTTAATGTTAGAAGGCAAGAACGGATAAGTTGGTATACGTCTGTCGATTGCCATTAAATGCTCATTTACGTTGAGGAATCAACATTTTTATTACCTTATACGATACGTAATGCGCGCACCTTTTAGCTTGTGTTGTTGACCAAGGTTTTAAACACAACCTTTCGGCAAAAAATATCATCAGAAAGTTGTATCTGTGCTACAAGTCTCTGAAAAGGACGTGGCAACTTTACAGCAGCTCATGGAATAGATGTCAACGCAGCCATAATGGGCGTGGGGACCTATACGGTTATTAAGCCTAGCCATAAGAGAACGGTCGTTATAGCAGCCGTATACATTCTCACCCAAGAACGATAAATTGTTTATCTTCGCTATTCGTCAATGTTTAGCGGAAAAGCTGTTAAAGGATTTACCTGGAAGTAGGGTTGGTCGGGTAATGCATTTATTTTTGAAAACTTTTTACGTAGAGTAAAAAAACAACGCTGCGTTTCTATAGAATCACAATTGTATTTTTACACAAGCCTTGTGTAATTTATTATTTATTTTAAACGTATATTCTGTCGTTAAATGTAAGAACAAATATTAATGAAAGTTCAGTGAATTACGTGTAAATGCTTTATAGCATCTTATTTGCCTAGATAATGCGATGAGTAGACCTACAATGTCTTACGATGTCTTTAGAATGACCAAGCCTTTTAAATATAAGAACTAGAACCGTGATTCAAGTTCTATTTTCTGCCACGGGGGCAGAACGTCTGTTATCGTTCTGTACCAACAGTCTTGATTGATAGGTTTGCATGGTTATAGTTGGCTATCCGTCATTACATAACTTGGTCTTTGCTTATTAAGCCACCACAGTAACCACGGCTAGGTATACTTTAAATATTCTTTATCTCGACTGAAGTGGCGAGCTGACCCCACCCTTTACGCAGCGTCAAGGAGTTTCCCCTTCCTCTGTAGCCGCTTGAATCAATTGTAAGTCATCTACTGTGAGAATGCTCTATCATGATAGTCTAATCAATCAATTTCCAACACCAACCATCAAGCCACGGGATCTAGCTTCAAGAATGATGTCTCCTGCCCTCCCATTGAAGGTAAGCAACAAGCTACGACACAGGAGACAAGTCCCCCCCACACACACACACTTTTTCAGAAGGCACCCTCTGACCTTTGAAATAAAAATTCTGCTGATGCATATTCGTCAATACTAATTACATCATGCCCTTACAACTTTGAATCGGGCACATATTTACCACCCTGTTCATAGGTTCCTCCCTTGCTGCACCCAACTTAACACGCAAAGCATCAACCCCGCCCCCCTTCCCCTCCCCTTCTGTTAATTGAAGCAGTCTAAATTCCTGTCGAGACCTCCCTAGATTTGCTGTCCGGGTCTCCGAGGGCAAACGGGCCCCAGAAAATGGTGACTCGTTCTTGTGTAAACAATGGGCCAGTGAGTGGCCAGTGACTTGTCTTTTTTCCCCTGGCCTCATTGAAGCTTCACCCTTAGTTGCATAGTTTCCTAGGCCCTGCTGTGCCCAGACCAAACTTTTGGGATAGATTCCAGTACACATTATGGCAGTTTGTGTTCCTATGTTTCCCACCCTAATAGATTCTTCTAGAGTTCTAGAGAAAAAAACTTTTTTGCTCTAGAACACTGAAGAGAGCTCTGAGAACACAGAGGAAAGCTCTAGAACACTGAAGCTCTTGAATTATCACAGGGGACACTTTAAACTTACCCCCCTTTTCCCCAGCCTCACGCTTGACCGGCAATGGCCCCCTCTTCAGAGGTGAATTGTGTAACGTGCGAGGCCAGGAGCGGGGCTGAACGCGACCCGTTGGTTACAGCAGGGCTTATCTCTTTGCCACCTTTGAGCGTTCGATCATTGACCTCCTTTTTGTCCAGAGGAATTATGCAGGAATGATTTCAGTAGTCCTGTTTCTACCCTCCTTTTTAGGCAGGGCTGTGGTGTAAGGTGAGAGTCAGGCTGCGGTGTATTTAAAGGGACTCCCTGTCAGGCAATGCTATGACACTGAGTGACGGCCCAAAGGACTCACATGTTAGGAGGATGTGAAAGTACTGTCTTTGTTTAAAAAAACAAGCAACAACTTAAAACAACTAAAAGAATACTTACGTTTTCTTGTCTAACGGCATCAGATGACTTTTGCAGATTTTTGAAACAGGGTGTGGCTGGTCAGTGGTATGTAAACTATGATAGTGGTTAGAGTCTATGGCGCAGTAGGTTGATTTGATCAGCAACTCTTGTTCTGTTCCTGTGTTCTGCTTCAGTATAGATCTACGCACACAGGCAACTTGACTGTGTCGCTAAACTAAAGCGTACAGGATATCCGTATGCTCAGGGCAAAGTTTGCTGACAGTTTCATGTTTAATTTTAATTAGAATTAAATCAATTCAAGCAGTTGAATCAATTCAAGCAGAGTTGAAATTGCATTACGTTCAATGGCGGGTGAATGGACACCAATTACAGAGGGTAATTCTAAAATCCAATAGGCCCACATGCGTCCATATAGTTCACAGAAGGAGTGTGCTGATGGGTTTTGTGACTTTAGGAATAGACTGCTCTGAACAGACATAGGGGATTGTTCTCTTTTTGTCTCATTTAAATGTTTGCTCTGCGCCCTGATTTAAAAGGCCCATCCCATTGACCTGTGTGTGTATGCGTGTGTTTGACTGTGTGTGTGTTGTGTGTCTGTGTCTGCCTCTGTGTGTGTGTGTGTTGTGCATATACTGTAGTGAAGCGGTATGATCTTCAATCTTTTTTTTATCGCTGGATGAGAGTAATGCAAACGGACGTCTGTGAGGTCTACAGAGCCACTCCCCAGACACACACACACACACACATGCACACTGACACACACACACACACACACACATTGACACACACACACACACACACACACACATATACACACACATTGACACACACAAACACATGGACACACACACCCACACGCACACACACTGACACACACGCACACCCATACTGTAAGGGCTCTGAGAGCAGAAGGGAAGGCGAAGGGAGAGAGTATGATTGGAATTCAAGGTCTTTCCTTGCGGCCCTGTCCTCCCTCTGTCCTGCTGTTATTAGTCGTAGTCATAACAACGGACGTTGCTGTGCGGAAATGCCCGTAAATTAAAAAGAGAAACTACGTGGATTTGAGCAGGCATTCCGCTCCTCGGAGAGATTCCATACAACGACGGTTTAAACCATTGCAAAAAACCTGCCGCTCCCGAGAGAGAGTCGCACTTTTATCTCCCACAATGCATCTCTCTCATGCTAGCAGCAGTGTGTTGTGTGACTGGGGTAATGAGCTGTATGGTTGGGCATAGGGGTGGGCAATATATGAATATACTCGATGTATTGCAGCTTCTTCTACGTGGGATGTAGTAAATGACTATATTGCGAACATTCGAGTATGAATTTGTCACATAATTTTTTAAACCGCCGGCTCACCGACCCAAAAGGAAAACTGTTTTGTTAAATTTTACTTGGTTGTGATTGTTGCATGCAAGTTTAAAATTGTTCCAAATAGACACCACAAATGAATATAAATAATGTTTTAATGCAGACATTCATTGCAGGGACTACTAGAATCATCATACTGGTGTGATTGTATGCATCAAAGGGTTAAATCGAGCATTTAGTAAGTGCTAAAGAGGAGACTTCAGAATATTGAGATATATATCGTGTATCGCGGTATAGCCTAAACATATCACAATATTATTTATAGGTCATATTGCCCAGCCCTAGTTGGGCAGTGACTGGGGTAATGAGCTGCATGGTTGGGCAGTGACTGGGGTAATGAGCTGCATGGTTGGGCAGTGACTGGGGTAATGAGCTGCATGGTTGGGCAGTGACTGGGGTAATAAGCTGCATGGTTGGGCAGTGACTGGGGTAATGAGCTGCATGGTTGGGCAGTGACATGGGGTAATGAGCTG
>JAVQIZ010043924.1:0-13650 GCA_036023535.2 Galaxias brevipinnis | reverse complement strand
CAAACCACTTTCTGTAGCATTAACGTTGCTCAGTAAATCTTTTTGGTGTTTTTCATTAATGGTTGATGACCCAGATGGCTAAATAGAAAATGTCGATGGCAGTTGTTTTTGTAACTGTCTCAAGTAGATTACATTAATTATGTTAATGTTGTTACAGAGAAGTAACGAGCGTTGTGTTAACGTTAACGTTAATGCTAATGTTAGCATTTATTTTTAACTAGTTAAAGTTAGCTATACAGTTTTAGCTCGCGACACCACAAATGTATCAACTACAGTACTCTAATGCTGAATTATTAGTTTGGTGACGAGAATACTGCAGATTAGGGCCCTTTTGTTTGCTTGAGCATATCAACATCTAGACGCTTGTAGTGGGCGATGCCGTGCCAGTGCCTTTTTTGTCAAGTTTCGAATGCTGTCCATAACAAACTTTTTATAATAGCTAGTTAGCTTTCAACCTTAAGCCAGAGGCAGACGGAGCACAGGCTTGTACGAAATAGGCTACATGTTCACAAAGAGTGTAATTGTGCTGAATGAATCACTGCAGAGCTCAATGATTGAAGGAACAGATAGGGACTGGGATTGGGATTTGCTCACAAAATACATTTTGGGAAACCTTTTATGAAGGTTTTGATAATCTGTTTATCACTCCCAAGCAATATGCACAATTGCAATGAAGCATTACCATGTCTCAGACTCCAGCATTTGAAAACGTTATTCAAACGCGTCTTTGACACAGATAAACGGTAATATGTATTTGAATCCTCTATATGACATCAAGGTAGAAAGAAAGCATAATTTAGCAGTTTCGTTCCAGTCTCCAATAGTTCATAATATTTAGTTTAGGACGCACAGACGGTGTGATTTTTACATATCATTACAAGTTTGGAATGCAAAAAGGCTGGTACCTTGTTTAAAATTATCCATTTACTGCTAGGCATGGCATCCCAATCTATCTGTTTTTAAGTGTTCTGTGTCTGTTGGTTTCTTAGGTCTGCAAAGTACACTGCTTGGAAGTTGCTCTAGAAATGGATACCCGCCATGGAGTAATATGGATATACTTTCATTCACGCCAGAAGACTGCATCCATCCTCCTCAGTACAGGTTCTTTTTTCTAGTTTTATCTTATTTTTATATTGTGGATGATGTTGTCCAATATCCTATTAAGATAATATGGTTGGTACAGCCTGAACTAAAAATGTACACAACTGTTTTGTTCAAACAATGATTAGTCCGATAGGAAGAGGTCAATCATTTCCACATGTAGTGCACCAGAATATCAACCATTGCCTTGTGTTTACTTCTTATGAGAGCATTGATTGTGTGAGTTAGTGTTGCCCAAAATACAAGTTAGTTTTTTATTGGCTCTGTGACTCATTGATAAGTTGTTAGTAAACTGTTCAGGCAGCCTACTGGTTGCTAATAGGTAGCCAAGACCTTACAACACAATATATGACAATTGGTTCACAATGGCAAGTTATGTGTAATTACTTCAGCACTGTGAGGCATTGGTTGATTACTTGGAGATACTTGTCTTAGTCTGGTTTGTTTGTTCAGTAAATAAATGTGGCATAAATGAAAAGCATGAGTCAAATGGCTTATTAATAATCCAATTGTCAAATCAATGTGGATCTTAATGAGGGTTGTATAATGCTATTTTAAGAGATCCCTCCTTATTTAAACAACTAAAGCCTATGGTAGATCCCAGTATAAAGAAACATTGTATCATCTCTGCTTTTCTTTTTTTCCTGCTGTATTGGGATCTTCTTAGTACAGGTTTAAGTTTTCTATCTACTACGGTTGAACGATATATAGAAGTATTGTTTTTTCATTTAGGCCTTATGTATTCCTGAAAGTTATGGAAAGTTCCACTGCCCACTTAAAAAAAAGTACACAAAAATTAATTACTAACTAGTTATTAAACTATCCCTAAAACACATTATGTAAAGTGGAGCATGACTTAGTTGAATCTATATGGCTACGTCTTTTAAAAAAAAATTATTTGGCTGACTACTCCATAATGTGCGGAAAGCACGGATAGCATGGACTCCTCATTCACCGAGTCATGTACCGTCCAGCCCATGGTGCTTATGATCCATAGAAAAACCTCAATCTCTTCCATGGCCGATCACTGACTCATGACAACCACAAGAGGGCCATATTCTCAAACAAATGACTGAATCAGTTTTTCACTTTATGAATGCAATTTTTCTGCAGAGATGTGTGGGCCTCCGTGACAGTTACGTTGATTAAGTGTTGCAGTGCCATTTTAGCAATGCATTGTCGTAAAAAAAATATGCTTCTATTGGTGCTCTTGCACAAACGTAAATTTGTATTTGAGTTTGTATTGACATTAGGTGTTTATGCAGTACAATTAGAGTTGGAATATGGCATCTCGTTTGAATGATAAAGCCTGGTAAAGGGATACTTCGCGGTCAAATCATGGACGAAATTTAAACCAAAAAATAAATAAATCATGAAGGGGTCATATTTTACTTGTTTATTCAAAATAGTCAATCCTGGATAATAATCAACGTTCTAACCAGTGCTTGAAGCCAAGCACACACCTTTGGATTTTTTTGCACTCGCTTCCCCATCTACGCTCCCTCCCTACCCGAGGGCCCTATCAAGCGCGCACGCGCGTGAAACCGCATGGGAATGGCTGTTCCGTGATCGAGGGGTTGGGCCGCTAAGACCGAAGACAGAGCTGCAAGAGTTTGCAATGTCCGCCATGTTGGCCATGGCGTATTGAATCAGGGAGGAAGAGCGGAGCCTAAGAAAAAAGAGACCGATCGAGAGCGACCAAGATCCGGGCCTTCCCGGCTCTGTTCGCACCGCTACAGACCTGTCCTGCTATCAATCGAACGACTGAATTCCACAGAACATAACAGATCCATCCATGATAACTCAAAAACAGAACAGTTTCAATTTTAGGAGATCCGATAGGTTTATGTTGAATCTTATATTATAAGAAAATGAGTAAATTGTCGTTTCGGGCACGGGCGCTGGACGCTACCAAGCCTCTACCCGTCTTCCGCTGCGAGGATTTGCCTGACTTGCACGAATATGCATCGATCAACCGGGCAGTGCCGCAAATGCCTACGGGGATGGAAAAGGAAGAAGAATCGGTATGTTTGTAATCTACTGCATGCCTTAATACCGATTATTTTCGGTATTTTCACATAGAGTGGCGCCACTGTTGTCTGCGCAAGCTTGCACGAAATGGCCGCCATATCTGCTTTTTTGCTGCACACGACAGATCACGACGAATTTGGCATAATACGTCAATATTCTATCATTAATGTAATTCTTAGGTTAAACCGGATTGGTATTTGGTGTGTTAGCCGTGTTTTAGGTATTGGCATTGTCTAAAAATGCATCTGAAAACACAAAGGAGTCACGTGACTTGTTTCACATCCACCATTTTGTTGACTTTCTATATGAAGAAGACAGTTGGGGCTGGGCCTAGGAACCGGTGCACTTGCTATGAACGGATTCAAGGGGGAGACACTGAGTATTGGCTTGATTTGACGGCTAGACGCTGTTAGTTGACAGCCCTGGAACAACCATGTGTACTGTCAATGCGATTGAACAGCGCAGTGCATTGCAAAGAGATGTGCCGTGCTGCCCTTTTCCCAACGTTATTGGGTAGGATAAAGACTTAATACGTGTCGTTCATGATTCTTGCACGCTTGGAAGATGCAAAACATGCATCGGCATGCGGTCTGTTCAGTGTTTAAGCTTTGGTAACTTTTTTTAGTAGATGCTATTATTTGTTTATGGGGTGGAAAAGTTATTGGTTTTTGTTTTTGAGCATATGCTTAATTACAGAGCATGTTTTATTGAGTTTCTTGTCATGCCAACACCTCGGGTGCATTGTTGGCCTGATATGTTTACAAATTTTAATTTGTAGATGCTAGATCACAGTTATTAGTTTTTCTTTGAAATCTTCGAAGTCAGAAGTTATTTTACTCTTTGTAGTTTAACTTTGTTAGAATGCTTAGAATATGTATTTGTTGACAATGTCAAAGGTTAGGTAATAATGTCCAATGTTAAGTAATGCATGCCTATGTATTAACTGAACTGATTTGGCTTACTGCCGTAATTTGTCATCTGCTCAGGGTACTCTGTCCAGAGCTAGGGATGGTTGCTAAGTTTAAGTGGGTTAATATGGGCAGCATCCATACACCTTTTTTCCTTCTTTCTACGTTTTTTACTTGCTGTTTGTCCTCCTTGGCTTGTCTTGTCATGAAAGCATTTTAAGCACCCTTTTTTGCTGAGATGTCTCAGCAGGCCAAAACATAGTGGGTTAGGTATCCGACAAATGACGGGGAACCCTGAAGAATCCCTCTCTACCTCCTCCCCCTTCATGTGCTCTGTTATGTAACAGCCTGTAGCAACGGGAGATGAGGGAGGATGTTTTACTACAGGGCTCAAGTGATATGCATGACTCCCTGACCCACATTCTTTGTGGTTGGATTTAACCTTCTGTCAAGCATAACAAATGGTCAATTGCAATTTCCTCATTAGTGTCCATTAAGTGTGGAACACAATACTAGTAGAAACACTTGACTTGTGAGCATTTTAGTAGGGCTGCAACAACGAATCGATGTTATCGATTATAAAATTAGTCGGCAACGAATTTCACTATCGATTCGTTGGGTCTATGTTGTAGCACGCTTTGTTGCGCCAGTTTAAGACAATGACAAGGCTATTCTCGTCTGTCTATTAGCAGGTTTTGCTCATGATCTGGCTTAAATATTGCATGACAGCTGCCAAACGGAATAGCTAACGTTAATCTAGCAAGCTAATTAAAACTACCCAACCCAGCTTGAATGGTTTATTATTATTATTATTATGGCAAATTTATTTTAACATTAAATTGCCAGTGTATTTAACTAGCTGGCACTAACGTCCGTGGTAGATCAGAGGAGGGATAGCTAACGTTAATCTAGCAAGCTAATAAACACTACCCGATCCAGCTTGAATGGTCTTAGTAAAATTTACTTCAGTATTGCATGACAAGTGTATTTAAGTAACTAGCTGGTTAGTGTCAGCGGTAGAGCAGAAGAGGGATAGCATTAGTCTAGCAAGCTAATTAACATTACACGGTACATATAATCACTTATCACAATTATGGCAATTTAATGGTTAAGCTATTTCAAATAGTTAATTTGCTCAAATTAGATGGAGTGAGACACTTGGTTTGTACTTGTCTGTTTTAACTGTTCAGGTTCGTTAAGACAGTCTGCAAAAATACCTGTTTTTGGTGCACGTATTAAAAAAACTAATATATATCTTTGTATAGCAGGTGTTGAGGTCTTATCTGTGTTTATACTGTCAATTTGGAATAAATAAATAATTTTTTTTTAAATAAAATTAGGTAAATAGATAATGTTCAGTGTGTCTATCCGATTAATCGAAGAAATAATCGTCAGATTAACCAATTATCCAAATAGTTAGTTGCAACCCTACATTTTAGGAGCAACAGAAAAATTTTAATTGTTACGTAGTTGATTTGTGGAGTTAATTGGATTAGGGCATTGTGTGCATTTTAACTTTGATTAGGTATTTGTTAAGCTTGCATCATAAAATTTTGCATGATTGGTAATTGTTATGGTTCAGTCTTTGGTTGATTCAGACATTCCAAATCATGTCGTTTCGCAATGTAGACCAAGGGCAGGGGACCTGCACACCTAGCATGTAACCTAGCTATATCTTAGAAACCCTGCTGCTGTCTATTGAAAAAATGGGTTTTAATCTGAATGTGAATTCTGCTGGTTAGGTGTTTTCCTTAGTTTAGCCAACTTTAATGTGTGTGTGTGTGTTTACATATATTTACACATACACACCTTCAGCTCAGTTAATAGCAACATGATGTAACATTGTTGACTGACTTGTTGAGAGATCTATGTTAGCTAGCTGGCAAATGTAGTGACAGTAGAATGTCAACTATCTTCCATATTAGTTAACACTTGCTAACATAGGATAACAGGTTGTGTGGAGTTTGAATATTTTTTTTATTTTCTACGTTTTGGATCTTTAGAGTGACATGCCATTTTGTAAGCTAAGGAGCATTAACTCGTCTGGGGATGACTTTTAATGCTGTCCCCAGCTAGTGTTCTGATCTGTTTAGAATAGTTAATCTGTTTTAGATAACAAACAACTAAACTAGCATGATATAAAGGTCTATCCTGACCCAGGCTAATGATCAAGTAAGTAAATAATCTAAAAGTCTGCCTCATCTTTAACTCTTAAGTGAGCCAAATATCCACACCATTATCTGTTTTAAAAGGTGGATCTCAGTTGGCATCCAAGTGAACTGCGCATTGAGCTGAGCATTTTCCAGGAAACATTCAAATATTGAGTCATACTTAATCCGGGTTGTAATGAATTCCTTATGTAGGTTCTGCGCTCCAAGTTCATCTGAGTTTAATGAACGCTGGTTCGGCTCCTGGGGTTGATTCAAAGTGCTGCTATAACTAGGTTATATCTTGTTGTTTTGTATTTTAATAAAATAACACCAATTATTGTCGGTAGGCCTATCCTTTACCGTCTGTAGCTAATTGTATTGACTGGCTTTTGTTTTGAAGTTTTTTCTTTTAACTTTTAGTAGTGAAAACAACACTCTGAAACTTAACTGGTTCTCATGTTGTGTGGCATGTTTTTCCTGTCACCTGTATTTGTGAAGAAGAATGGCATAAACGACAAGATATGGTGCTGAATGGGCTCTGCGGGAGAGTGAGACTGGGTCTCCTCCTAGAGAAGGCTTTGCTCAGCCAGTGAGGTCCCTGAGAAATATGTGACTGACTTTGATTCTGAATGAAAACCTGCCTGTTGTGGACTTTAAAGTTCCTGGTAGCACACATTTTTGGGGGAGATCTGAAGTAATGCACATTCCTTAGAACCTTTTTTTTTAAGTGGGCTGATGTTTTGATAATCCCTCACTTTTACATTGTTATTCTTTCTAATTGTATCTGAGTATAGTGCGAAATGACCCCAGGACAGTGCATTTCTTAAATTGACAGGTTAACTGTGCTCTGACAGTCAGATGGGTATTAAATTGTTCATGCAATGTTTTTTGTTTCATTTGCAATAATAGAGCAGACTAGTTTGACTTAGATTTATCAGTGCTAATATAATATTGTGTAAAGTGATATACTTGAGTGGTTTAAATTCTTTCAGCCAGGGTCCAAAATTAAGACCAGCCACAGTGTAGATTTTACGTTTGGCGAGAACATCTCTGAAGGCTACCTGCCACACTGGCTGGTAAATGTTTGTACCAAAATTGTATAAAAAACAACAACTTTGTTTTGCCTCATTTATGCTGTTACTGTCCTGCTTTCTCTGTAGGCGTTATATACACATATACTCGAGCTATACTCACACTGCCCTCTGTGTCCGTCCGGTTGATTCAACCTAGAATGCAACCTTGCCTCAACTAAACAATCACTTGCCACCGGTCTGTTGCTAGCTAATGGCTAATTCGGTGAAAATTGACGTATTCCAATTCAAAATTACACTCGTATAACGTTACTGATGTAAGGGCTCTGGGCCTACTTGTTTAAAGTTGCCAGCGATGTTATCATTTTGCAGATGATAACAACAAAGTTGAATGTTTACGGTTCGCCCCTGATAAATATTTTCTTTAGGCTAACATAATATTAGCATTTAGCAAAGCCAATATTTCTGTAGCCATGACTTAATTAAACAGTTTTCCTTTGGGTTTGTTTTTGAACATGAGACCAATTTATGAGTGGTTGTGGTTGAAGAGAGCAGACGTCAAGCTCACTGACAACAAGCTGAATTCGAGCTACTTAGTGACAGTTTGTCTTTGAGCTCTAGCCTACTGGTTCATGTGAAATCAATTAGTAAACGTCATTTATCATATCTTAAGCCCTATCATTTATGACCAAACAGCAGTGACAGTAGGAGTCGTAAGAGGCTGGCTACAGTACAGCTAGGCTGTTATATCTGGAATCGATTAACTGTTGATTAAAAATAATTTTGTTTTTTGCTCTTTCTTCTTGTTTAAGTTTGTATGTAACATAATACCATAACTCAATACCTGTGTGAGCAAAGTCAAATGAACCTTTTAGAATCCAAGTCATGCACTGCTAAGGAATAGGTGAGGGTAAAGTTTTGAGTGGTATACATGAAATGTCACACCTTTTCATAGATCTTTATATTTAGATTTGAATGATTTTCTTAATTTCTCATTGGTCAGTTTCTGTGTTCAAAATGGCAAGTTCAGGTGTAAGCCGGTACATTAGACAAGCCATTGCTAATGTTAGGTACTGAGAGTTTAGGCTCCATCTCGATCTCCAGGTGGCAAGGCTCAACCACTCTGAGTGTTTGTTTGGTCTTTCAAGCTTGCAAGTTAACCTCATAGTTGGGCGGTAGCTAGCTCAGTAAATCTGATGTAATGACTGGAAAGGATGTACACTAGGGTTGCAAAGTTCCTGGACTTCAAATGAGTAGGCTACATTTTCTGTCTATTGTTATTAATGAAACATGCAGACTGCCTCAGGTTTGTCATGCAGATAGCTTATCCTTCTATTGCAGATTTCTACAGGTTGACATCTTATTTTGGTGGCATTTAAGGAATGTTTTGGATTATTGTATTTTTTTTGTGTCTTATCAGCTTAAGTTGTTCACAATTGTACTTTTATTGTATGCTCTTCAGACTCCAGTCTCTTCCCTTAACATAATACTAATTTGGCCTCTGTTGCTTAGACGAATCTTTTTTGTATCATCACTTTTTGATGCATATTTTTGTAAATTTTTCATATGCTCGCTTTGCCTTTTTTTAGGGATGCACCGATTGGGAAATTCTGGGCCAGTGCCGATGTTTTAAATGATTTATCCGATGCGATGCCGATGTTAAGGCCTATTTAGTTTTTGTTATTTACTCCCCATTTTGTGCCAGGGAAACAAAGAAATCTTCATAATAAAAATAATTGAACCGTTTTGAATAGGGATGTTAATCTTCATTATGAATTTAATCAATCAAGAGATTCAAATTAAACGATTTAAATGGAACAGTTTGGTTTGTCACATTAGCACTTTAAAATGTGCCTAGTAGGGCTCCCACGATTAGTCGACATAATTGGTCGACGCTGAAAATGTCGACATCAATATTTTAAATCAATGCATTGTTTTTTTATTTTCGGAATGTACACTTCATTTCATTAACGTCTTTCTTCAAAATCACCACGTAATTTCTGCGTGCATGACATCAGCTCTTTTTGGCTCCAGTCATTGGTCAGCTTGAGGCAGTCTTACAGTTTTACTAAGTCATGTAAGTCTGACGTGGTCAATATTATCTGCGAAAGCGGTTCAGTTTGGTGTAAAAGACCCAAGGTTTCAAGAGTTTCGAGAGCAAAGGTTCGTTGGCATACCACAGCAGCATTAGCGCTATGCACGGCCAAGCACCTGAAGAGAACAGCCGTCTGTTCATGTCATGATGTTTATTAAATTACCGTTAGTCGGGAGAGCTTTTTTTAATATTGTGTAACTACTAAATACACACTTAAGTCATAAAGTTGGCTGGCGGCTTCCTTAGAACTTCCATTGAATAATTGTTTGAGAAAATGTTTAGGCTAGAATCTGGACTTATTCTACGTTGATTGAAGGTTTCAGTATGTATTTATGCGCGATGGGCTGGGACATGTATCTTATCTAATTATTTTGTTTCTGACATTATTTTAAGCACATGTCTCATTCTTGTGGAGGGAATGTCATAAATCCAATAGATACTGTTTAAAACATTTTGATCAATATTATTAACAGTGTGGATTTTACTATGTCTTCATAACTACACAATGATGCATTTGTTTTTTCCCCTCTTTCTCTCTTGCTTTTTTTTAGAGAATGTATGATAGTCGTTAAGATTAATTGGTAAAATAGGTGATATATTGAGAGAAAGTCATAAGTGGCAGCACTAGTGCCTAGTAACAATGCCCCCCCACCCTTGCAGTTTGCTGTAGAACCATGTGGAAAGCAGCTCTGGGATAGTAACAAAATGTGAACTGATCAAGCATGGTATAAAAAATGAATTGCTGTGTGCTAAGGCTCCGTGTCACGTCGTTGATATTCACTCTCTAAAGAAGAATAGCTGCTGAATACCTCATGTCCTCGCTCCTCCAGGAACACCATCTCCAGCGGGCCATCTCGGCACAACAGGTGTATGGCGAGAAGCGGGACAACATGGTCATCCCTGTGCCCGAGGCAGAGAGCAACATCGCCTACTACGAATCTCTCTACCCTGGGGACTTCAAGATGCCAAAGCAGCTTATTCACATACAGCGTGAGTGTTTACTGGGTGATCTTGTGCCGCGACGCACTCACATCACTTTGTTTGTGGGCAAGTGTTGTTGGCATTGTGATAATCATGTGAATGTGGCGTCATGTTTGTTTATTTTTGTCGTGTGTGCTTTTGTATGTGTGGCGAACGCAGTCAGCCGCAGCGGTCCCAAGTGAGTCTCTAGCAGCTGTGTGTGCGCTCTTTGAGGTGCCCTGTCTAAATGTATTTGACTATGCATCAGCAACGTGATGACTCAGATGGGGGTAGTGAAGTAGAGACTAACCATTACACTGTGGGGAGCCCTAAGGGTACCCCTGGCCCAGAGGGGTGATCTCACTGACCCCTGTCACCCAAACACGCCTGCCTGGCTGCCCTGATTCGGGCGGACAAGAAGAACACGTGGCTAGCTCCTCTGGATGACAGGGGTTACATTGAGTCCCATCGTCACTCTAGCAAAGACATTGAACATTATTCTTTGACAAACTTATGGACATGGGCTACTTTTTCTTGCCAGCATTCCAAAAATCATTTTGTTATGCTAATAGTTAATGTACTGGTTAATAACAGCAATGTGACCATACTTGTAACATCTTTCCCAGAAAGGATTTGGGAAGGCTGTCCTTAACAGCTCCCTGTGTTTTCGCTTTCAGCTTTCAGTTTGGACACGGAGCAGCCAGACTATGACCTGGACTCTGAGGACGAGGCGTTTGTGAATAAGCTGAAGAAGAAAATGGAAATCACTGCCTTGCAGTTTGAAGAGATGATCGACCGCCTAGAGAAAGGAAGCGGCCAGCAGGTACACACAGGGTTGGACAAGTGCCATGGCAAGCTCTACCTCATCTAGTGTGCTACAATGAGCAAGCTTTGTGTTACCAAATGTGTCGGGGACTGATGCGGATGTTGTAGTATGTGTGATTTATGTGTGCCGTTCCCTTGTTAGCTGGTGAGTCTTCAAGAGGCCAAGCTGCTGCTGAAGGAGGACGATGAGCTGATCAAGGAGGTCTTCGACTACTGGAGCCGCAAGAGGAAAAACTGCAAGAGTGGGTCGCTCATCCCCACCGTCAAGCAGGAAAAGAGGGATGGCTCTAGCACCAGCGACCCCTATGTTGCATTCCGCAGACGAACGGAGAAGATGCAAACCAGAAAGGTGAGCACTCCATGGCATCACTTTAGATTGCAAGGTAGCTTTAGTCTTGGTTTGTCCAACAGTGCTTTTTCATGTATTCAGCCATTAACATTGTTGACTAACGACTACTCTAATTTCTACAGAACCGTAAGAACGACGAGGCATCGTACGAGAAGATGCTGAAGCTGCGCCGGGACCTGAGCCGAGCCGTCACCATCCTCGAGATGATCAAGAGGAGAGAGAAGAGCAAGAGAGAGCTGCTGCACCTCACTCTTGAGATAGTGGAGAAGAGGTGAGGCCTGTCCTGTCTTCCTGCTCCGCCGTGTCCCAGGGGAGGGGGGTTGGTGGGTCGCTCGCGCGCCTGTTAATTTTTTCATGAGTTTGGCTGGAGAGTCTGGAAATTCCCCTGTCTACTCCATTTGAGTGGCCGCCCCCAGCTTTCGGGCTTCCTCATAACTGAGCTCGTCTTGGTGTGCTTGGCTCACCTTGCTGGGAGATTAGGTCTGTGGCATTTGCCAGGCCTGTTATGAGAGCCTGTTATGAGGACACTTTTTCTTTTTTCTTTTTTAAATATATGGTAGCTGGTTCTCAGATTAAGACACATTTTTTATAGTGCCTCTCCACTTCAAGCTAATTGTAAACGTGTTTCCGTGGTTCAGTTTTACAAAGTTCACCTCTTTTTTTTTTTCTTTTTTTTGTACAGTAAGCTCTGACTTTCCCTTCTTATTCCTCACTCAGCTGGCTCGCTGGTTCATTATAAACTGCCTGCAGTGTCATTTCCATTTCTTATCCTTTTTTCCAATTTCCCTGGAGTAAGATTGCTGTGTTTCCCTATAGTGTTTAAGAAACCATCTAAACATGACATCTGAAAGGAATGAATTTCCTTTCCATGTAGCCGTCACCTGCAAGCCTAAATTGGAGCCCTTTTCCATGAGGCACTTTTGATTCGTAGTGACATTTCAATTTCCGCCTGCTATCAGCGGCCAGGTTGTGCACATCCCTACATGTTGTGTTTTTTCTCTCTCTCTCCACATTCAAGCACTAAAGTGTGCACTGCTGTGTCAGAGTCCGAGCCTATCGGTCCTTAACCAACTAACTGCACTAAAAAGTCGAGTTTGTAGCTCTGGCTTATTTATTTCTCTTAATATGTGTTCCTCTTTCTCTTATTCTCTTAGGAATGTAATGCCGGACTTTGGCAGTGAGGTGATGGCAGAGGCCCTGGCCCAGCGGGCCCTGGTGAAGCCTGTCTACACGATACCCATCATTCCCCTACCCAACAGCAGCCAGTACAGACACCAGGACCATCTAGAGATAAAGGACTACAAGACTAAGGTGAGAGGGAGAGCCTGTGCTGGCACTGCTGAAGCTTAGAATTGTTTGTACTGTCTTTAGTTCCTCTGACCATAGATGTACCGAATGCTGCTCAACCTCTAACACACGCACACCCCCGCCCCGGTATCTCGCGTATTTGATTGCCTCCATTGATTGGAGGACTTACTGTTCCCTATCTGTAGTGTCCTGCCCTTTTGTGTCTGTTGACCCCACAGGGCTGACAGTTGAATGGGAGTTGACTAGCCGTAGTAGTAGTGGTGTGTGTCGAGTCAGGGAGGGGTGCTGGGAAGCCATCTGTCTGGCCAGCAGCATCTGGCACGTGGCCCCATCTGCATATCAATTACCCCTTTCACACACACACAGCCATGTAC
The DNA here is from genome assembly GCA_036023535.2 of Galaxias brevipinnis. Classification (NCBI taxonomy): domain Eukaryota; kingdom Metazoa; phylum Chordata; class Actinopteri; order Galaxiiformes; family Galaxiidae; genus Galaxias; species Galaxias brevipinnis. The sequence goes on along the minus strand of JAVQIZ010043924.1, from coordinate 518 downwards.
ACACAGTACAACACACTGCAAGTGCTTTCAGGCCTGGGGAAAAAAACTTGATTGTGTAGAGTAAGCGTGTTTGTTTTTGTTTGTTTTTATCCTAGCCTGAGAAGACGGAGGTGGTCAGAACCAAGAGGAAATATGAAAAGAAGCCCAAGATCCCCCCTCTATCTGCCCCCCAACATTCAGGTCCCTCAGTGTTCAACCCCAAAGACCTGAACCAGTATGACTTCCCCAGCTCCGACGATGAACAATTTTCCCAGGTATAAATGCTTGGGATCAGCACTATTTGTATCAAGCTCTGACAGGAATTTTAAATGTCTATAGTCAGTTGAAGGGTCATGTTTATTTTTATTTTTTACTGTAGTTCAATGTAGATATCAGTAAATAGCATTTACAAGTATTCAATACCCATGACTATCGTAATTTTTACCAAACATATAGTACCATAGTATTTAGCCACTGCAATGTTTCTGCACGCAAAACGTGTCAATGTTGACGTCTGTCCACCGTGTGATTAGATTCAT
>JAVQIZ010043916.1:0-18567 GCA_036023535.2 Galaxias brevipinnis | reverse complement strand
GAGAGAGAGAGAGAGAATATATCAGAGACATTGGCTGGAGCAGTCAGAGAATATATGGAGAGGTAGATTCAATAGTCTGCCATTTGCTGTGACTATGTGCGTGCATGCGTTCATGTGTGTGTGTGTGTGTGTGTGTGTGTGTGTGTTCTCCAGGGGAGTCGAGGTGACCTGCTGGTGTCACTGTGCTACAACCCCACAGCCAACACCATCACTGTGAGCATCATCAAAGCACGCAACCTAAAAGCCATGGATATCGGAGGCACATCTGGTATATGAAACTCTCTCTCGCACATTGTCTTGTCTTTGGTTTGCCTCATGTTCCCCTTTCTAATGTCTCTGTGGTGTTTCTACTCACACTACGTTGTTGTTGTTGTTGTTGTTGTTGTTGCATACTTAGTCCACGTAGAATACATAAATGAGTACCAAAGTGGGCTGTGCAAATAAAAGAACAGATTTTACGTAAGAATTAGTCAATTGTTTCACAGATGGTTATTTGATGAGAAAATTAATACACCAACCAGGTTATTAAGCCAGGTGATCGTATAAGCAGCAGACAACAGCTATTACTCAAGTTACCCAATCAATGACAATCAATGGCTGCATTTGGTTGAACACTAAGAAAACCAACGAGTTCCTATAGATCCACATGTTGATCATTTACCAGCCTATTCCTAACCAGGAAGGTCTAAATGAAATATGATATCCTTGTGTGTGTGCACCACCTGAAAATATGTTGTGTACGGTAGCTAGTTAAAACAAGTCGGCAAACCTACAAAAGCACATACAGCCACGTGTTGTCCAGAGGGTTCAAACAGGTGTGTGTGTGTGTGTGTGTGTGTGTCCCAGATCCGTACGTCAAGGTGTGGCTGATGAACAAGGACAAGCGCGTGGAGAAGAAGAAGACGGTGGTGATGAAGCGCTGCCTCAACCCCGTCTTCAACGAGTCCTTCCCCTTCGACGTGCCGGCTCACGTGCTGCGTGAGACCACCATCATCATCACCGTCATGGACAAGGACAAGCTCAGCCGCAACGATGTCATTGGCAAGGTGCACCCTCCCCCCTCCTTTGCGCCTTCTGTCGGCCCGTCTCTCTCACTCCTTTTTTTTTCTTTTCTCTTCTGCCTCCTCCTCCTCTTTCTTTCATTCCACTCCCAGACCCAGACCAAGAGGAGACCACCTCCCATTTTGCTGTGCCAGTCTACACTGCCCCCTGCTGGCATGCACGCTCATTTAGGAGGACTCTGGGAAATCACGCCGTACACACAGACAGGCTGGATACGTGACAGGAAGCAAGCCAAGAGTCATACACACTGAGACCCTGCTCTCTCTCTCTCTCTCTCTCTCCCTCTCTCTCTCTCTCACACACGCACCCCTTCATCATCAACCCTTCAAAGGGCCCCTCTCCCCCCTTGCTCTTCCATGGTTGTGTGGAGATGGATACTCATTGATTCAGTGTCTTGTTTGCCGCTCACACGTTCACTGTCCAATTGATTTCCTGACACGCGGTACGGCCCATCTGGCCCTGCCTTGGTCGCCGTTCTTAGTGTGGGATATTGAGCCCTCTAATCACCATAGCCTAGCGCCTGACTGGACTGGAAGCTAACGTCTCCAGCTTGGAATGGTGGCTTCGCAAAAAGGAAGCAAAACAAATCCATAGACATAGTTAGCAGAGCTCAAGTGGTTGGTTCCATCATTTCAATATTGAAGTATAGCCAATATACAGTGAATGTGAAAGTGTGTCCATACTTTGACTGGTACATTGGGAGGCAGATGTGTTTCTAGGCGTTGTAGGAGTAACGTCCCTATTGACATCTGCCTTCTCACCTCTCCTCTTTCAATTGCTCTGCGCCTTTTTGGCCATTTTTATCACAGTTTTATCACAGTTTTTGTCTGCTTTTATTCCAGCCTTCACTCAATCTTTCTTTATTTCCCCCCTATTTCTATTCTCTGTCTCAGATCTACCTATCGTGGAAGAGTGGCCCAGCAGAGGTGAAACACTGGAAGGATATGATGGCTCGTCCTCGTTCTGCCGTGGCCCAGTGGCACGCTCTCAAAGCCTGAGAAACCCTCAGTGACACACTGCCCCCTAACATCTCCTCCAGCCTCAGCCCACTGCCCACACCGCCCAGCCCCTGGGCTCTGTAGCTCAGCTACAGGTCCCCATGTCTGTCCCCTGTCACTCCTCCATTCGCCCAGCTGGCCCAGCCCCACCCTCTCCCCCTATGCACAAGGCTGATTGGCTGGTGTCAGAACATGGGTACCAATAGCCATTCTCCATCCTGATGCCTCCTGCCAACAAAGAAAAGAGGTTCTGTGTTACCGTTTTATAGGTCTTCTACTTAACAGGTCAAATCCTCGCCACCTTCTTCATCTCCTCCCTGATTTGACTCAGTGTCTCATCGTTTCTGCTTCCTCTGGCTTTTTTCCTCCCAATGTTGGTCTGGTTTTCCTTTGCCTGTTATTTGACCTTTACGTGCTGTTTGGTCTGATTGTGTTTCTAGCCCCTGCAGGACTTGCACTAACGGCTTCTCCTGGATAAGACAAACCTTTGTAACATGTTATGCGATGCTATAGATGGCAGCCTTCTAGAACAGGTTTTTGTCTGACCGGGCATGGGAGATCTGCAGCAAACAGCTGAAGTAGTACTCATTTCTGTTTATTTTGAGATTTTATTGTCCTTCCTTCCCCCTTCTACTGTAAGACCCCTTGCTGGCCAAACTTACCGTTCTTATCTTGTGAAACCGTTGCTCCACTTCCACTTTTAACAAGCAGTAAACAACAGGAAATAAACACTCCCCAGAGGCTGAAAAGTTGTATAACAATACCAGGAACATAGTCAACAGAAGATGGAAAGAGACTTTCACCCTCTTGATTTATCAATCTATTTCTGAACACATCTCTCACTTTTCTCTCCATCTTCTTCTACATGTCTTCACTCTTCTCTTTGGGCCCTCTCTCTCTCTCTCTGTCGTTGTCCCTCTGTCTCTCCTTTAGCACCACTGTAAGGACTGTAATCCCTTTGGCTGGACCCCTCGTTGTCTGTGCGTGCTGTGGGTGCTGTGTTGTGAACCCAAAAGAAAAAGTCTATAGAATAAGTAAGGAGAACACGAACATTTAACATTGGTCCACAGGGGAGATGTACAGAAAAGACACACCCAGAACCAAGGACAGAAAGCGTTCAGTCATAAATGTTGTGCTTTATTTTTGTTTTTGAAAAGAACTTAAAGAAAATCCACATGTTCTTCCAGAGACAAAAAGAGAAGCAAAGATTCTGCTTTGTAAAGTGTGTGTGCATGTGTGTGTGTCTGTGTGTGTGTGTGTGTATGTGTGTATGAGTGCCTACGAATGAGAAGCGTGTGAGTGTTGAACACGTGCTTGCACAACTGGGTAAAATATATGTCAACAGCAAACAGAGGTTGGTTATAATTCTGTGGATTGCAATTATACCCTTCTATATGAGTTGCAGACTTGGAGGGGTCGTTGTGAATGTGCATCGGAGCAGTCAAAGACATTGTCACTGATACACACTGCTGTTGTGAGGGAACTTAGTAAAAAACCTTTCCAAAAACAGAGTGAGCTAGCTCAGTTTTTATCTCTCTAACACTTTCCTTTAGTTGCATCATTCACTGCAGCTAACCTGAAGTAAATGACTCGCAACATCGTCCAAAACATGAACCCCATGTTGTGCTTAGTGCAGCAAGCTACCAGCCAAAGGGTCTCTTTTGCCATATAGATCCATACACGTGTTCTTGTGTTTCCCTGCATCAGTTGACACATGGCTCTGGTTGTTTTGGTGTAACTGTGTGAGTGAATGAATAATGCAAACCTCACCTTCTCCAAGCTCAAAACTCTGTTGATGAGAGGTCAGAAAGACAACAAACCAGTAATAACATTTAGGAAAAACTATTTTCTGTATACATTCCACTGTCGGTTTGTGTCTACTGGACGTGTACTGTTATGTGTGTTTGAAGGAGTGTGTCAATATTTGAACATTAGTTTGTGTGTGTTTGTACTTAATGGCCGTCTCTGTGTCTGCACTGAATTCTATTTTGACAGTTCCATGCTTACGAAAGTTTTTTTTTTCCCTGTTTCTATTTCGTAAGACATGATACAGATGTACAAAGATTAATGCTGTGATGTTGGTCGCTTTATTCCTTTTTAACTAATAAATCACAAGGAGATTATGTTGACTACAGCAATGTGAGAGACTGAATAAATGGTCAACTTTTGTTTTGTTTTAGAGATGGTTTGAGGAAAGGGGAGCAAAGTATATCAAACATTTATTTCAAGCCCTTTTGAGTAAGCCTGCAAAAACATAAACATTGTGGGTAATTTAAATAGATTTTCTTTACACCCAGGCTTAAAATACATACAGTCTACCTTTTGTCCTGGTTGACTCAGTGTGAGCTTTTACCTTGAGACTGTGTCCCTCTGTTCCTCTGGTCCTGGCCTACAGAACCTGCGCCCCTCTGATGCTACCAGACGTCACGGCTGACGTAGCCCTGCAGCCCAGCGTGCACACGCGCTTTTTTTGGCACAAAGTGCAGGAAACTGTGTGCGCCTTGCCCTGTCTCCTCCGTATGCTCTCTATCTTTCTCTTTGAGCGTCAGAAAGTAAAAGGTGAGACAGACGCTGATCATCACCTCCTTTGCAGCACTACTTTTTCTTCAGCAGTTCAGAGCATCAGCATTGCTCCAAAAATAACCCAGAGCTCAGTCATCTTCCCCCCATGCTGGTCTTTGTGGGCAAACAAGGCGTTGCTACATATGCCATGACAAAGGGTCAGCCAACATTCACCATAGGGGTTCAGCTCAACTGGCAATTATTTTGTTAGGAGTTTGCATTGGAAACATTAGGCTTGAATCGTGACAGGAAAGCAAAGTTAGAATAGGCGTTTCTGAATATGGGCATCACCACTCCCTTTCTGCTCCTTCCCTTGACAGACAGGCTGATGGAGAGGGCCAGGTGGCAGTGTGTGCATACATGATTGACAGGTTGTCATTGAGAAAAAGCCAGTTTGATGTGTTGAGGACATTCAAGCTTGGTGGAATTCGAAAGGGCAGATATTTGCTGGCAGAGCTTTATTGCTTAATTACCACATCAAAAAGTCAATATATTACAATTAGATAAATTTGACCCCCTCCATGTTTGACCAGGTGCTTCTTTGTTAATTAATTGGGACCATAATGCTTCAGAAACATGATGTAATGAATAAGAGTGGCAATTGTATTGTACTGTACTATACGTATGTAATAGAAGATCATTGGTGTCAAATGGGGGTGTTAATGTCTATATGTGTCCTCGACATTTCACTGCCCCCTCGTTCCATATTGCTCCCCTTTTCTCGCAGTAGTCACATATTAGTGGGGTGCACAATGTTAAATATCAACCATTTATTTTTTTGAAAACCTGTACAGTGTACATAGATATATAAATGTGTATATAAAAAGAGACACTTCTGTTGTGTTTTTTTCTATATCTTTCTTATCCTTTCTTTGTTCGAAAAAAATACGCTATTTTTTCACTGCAATGGAAAAGGTTGATGTACTTTAGTGAAGGTTCGAGAGATGAACCTTCTTCCAATTTTCCAGTATTCTTGTTAAACAAGAGCTAGTCATCCAGCTATCCATGTTCTAACCATATTTAAATGCTAATAGGTCCTTTATCCATTCTAGTGACAAACTAAGAGGTTGTTTAGAATGCACGGACTGGAGTCAGTTCATCAGCAGGGTGGGTGGCGACTTAGATGGACTCAATGACTGTGTGTCACTGACTCCACCAACCTCCTTGTGGACACAATTATTCCTAAAGAGGTTGTTTGTTGCTAATGAAAATTCACAAATTAATTGCATTTCAATTGGTTATAGAGCACTTTTAAAATCTGTTCAAAGTTATAAAAAAAACTGTTTTTGCATGTCTCTATCTTAATTTTTGCCCGGTTTGATTCAGAAATCCAAAGTCTGTTAGGTAGTCTCCCCAGCACTGGCTCTTTGGCTGCTAAAATTGTGTGCTAAGGAACTTTATTTATTCCATCACTTATATTAAACTTAAATTAATCAGTCATCCCATATAAAGAAAAAAAAAACAATTCCTGTTCCTAAAAAGCCATGAGTTAAAGAACTTAATGACCTCAAACCTATTGCCCTAACATATCAGATTATGAAAGCGCTTGAAAGGGTTGTACTCCAAACTATGAGAAATCTAGTTGAAGACCACATTGATCCTAAGCAGTTTGCTAATGAATGTCAGCTTGGTGTGGATGAAGCTTATCTTGACATGGTCCATAAAGTTCATAAGCATCTTGAAATACCACAGTTATATTAGACTGATGTGTTTTGACTTCTCCAGTGCGTTCAATACTATCAAACCACATATTCTAGGTTATCTTATTAAGTTGACTCTTAATTATCTGACAACAGGCCTCAATTATTTAGATTGCAAAACCAGGCATCATCACAGAGTATATTAACCAACACACCAAGGAACCCCAAGGAACAGTCCTGTCTTCATGTCTTTTTTCATTGTATTTCTGACTTCAGGCATAATCAACAGTTTACACATATGCATATACTGATACTGCAATTGTTGGTGGTATATCTGAGGATAATACTCTAGCATATAATCATATCATTGATTATTTTGTGGGCTGGTGTTCTGGAATTATCTGGAACTTAATATTAGTCAAATCAAAGAGATGTTTGTAGATTTTAGAAGAAAATCAGTAACTATTAATCCATTCGTAATCAGAGGAATTGAATTATTTTTTTCTAAACACATACAAACATAATGGTGCTGATAACAAACTTCATTGGAAGGTAAGGTTAACGTTTAAAAAAGGCCAGACACGTCTATACTTCCTATGGAAGCTCGGTTCTTTTGATATTGAAAAGTGAATGCTTCTTGTATTCTATAACAGCATTGTTTGTAGTGTGTTGACCTTCTAATCCGTGTGTTGGTAGGGAAACATTACTAAGGATCATAGCAGTAGAATAGGTCAAATTGTTTAATAAGCCAACTTTGTAAATGGTCTTAACCTGGCAGGTCTTGGAGTCATATTAATTGATCGTTTAGGAAAGAACGTGAAGAACATTTATGGTAAAAGTAATGATTAAAAGTAACACAAAACACCCCTTGCTTGAATTCTTAGTGAAATAGAAGAGTTTTTATAGCAATCAATTTGTTTTACCTGTTTGTAAAATGGAAAGATTCAGGAAATCTTTTGAACCAACTGTAATTAGATTTTAACATTCAAAGACAGTTAAATGGATGATAATACAATTGATGGTCCACTTCTAGACATGCTTTTGTAAAAAAATACAAAATAAAAAAAGTATTTATTGTATCATAAATGTATTGAATATCATCGATTTTGTTCTGGGTTTTTTATATTGTTTGATGGCTAAATGATGATATTATCCTTTGGGATCAATAAAGTATTTTCCATTCCATTATTTTCTTGGCAATAGTGGCTGTCTGAAGAACTGATTGGCTAGTTAGCAGCTCTGACAAAATATTGTGATTAACTCTGGAACAGAAAGCTTTAAGGTTTTAAGTAAGGCAGAGCAGCAGTTGTTGTCAATTAATTCAATACGTATGACTCCGGGCCATAGGCAGAGGCCATGCATGCCACCCCACCACTAATACATCCTTCACAGGTAAAGTCACTACTTTTTCAACTAGACTAGTTTCTAGGGCAGCAAACAAATGCATACAGAGTTTGTTGAACATACAATCTCAATTAATAAAAAGCATTAAAACTAAATAACTCATCAAAGCCGAGGCGGTTATAAAAGCCATCAACAACGTCTCCTGAGGATTTGACTCTTCTATTTTGATCCTCATCTCCGTCTCTTTCCTTTCTCTCTCAGGCATGAAATACAAGTCTTGCTTTTATTCAGGGTTCATCAATCTTTTGGAAGTTATGACATTAAGGAAGATTACTATCATTTTGACTCCCACACATGTCATTTTGTCATAATGATCTGTTGTAATAACTAGTCTTTTCTAAAAACCCATACCATTTGAACAATTCTGTATCCAATGTAACCCTGAACAACAACAGGCCCACCCTAGGTATCACACGGACACTCTCCTCTCCGAGTGAAAGGGGAGGGTGACGGGAGTAACGGGGTACACTTGAGGAATAGAAAGAGTGAGGAGCAAGACAGAAGAGGAATGTGAAATAGAAATAGCAGGCGCGAGGGCTGAGGGGATGAAACGGAGAGCTGTCACGACGGCAGCACAGCGTCGGAGGATGACAGGAACACACAGCTCTAGAGATAGGCACGGGAGTGGGTGCCCGGCGTGTGGGGGCGACACACACACACACACACACAGCCACATTTCAAACAAGGTGCTGGGGAAGAAAACATTGGGCCTCAGCGTACCACAGATGAGCAAACGTATGCTGTATCCAGAGGTGGGGAACACCCCAGGGAGAATCCTTTTATTCCCATAGGACCAGTAATTATGAAATGCTCGTGAAGCAAGCATAATCCTTTACCGGTGGTCTTTCATTCTGCCTAACTCGTCGTTCTCTCTCATTGTTGTGCAAGTCAAAACGTCTCTTTCTCTCCGTTTCTTTTCAGGTAATGACCTTCCATGGAACATCCCATAATGGACAGGTGCTATAATATAAAGGATTCACTAGTCTTTTCCCCACCCTCCTTTTATCTCGAGAGAGAACCGTGTCCAGCCCATTAAACTTTCAGGCGACAGATGGTAGCAGAGAAAGAGGTAAACACACACAGAGGAAACCCTTACTGACATCACACTGGACTACTTTAGGACATGCAGTGCCAAACACATTGGCTTGCTGCACATTATCCACAACAATGAATGAGCACATTTGACCTCATCTATTTTTGTCATACACATGACAACACACTTTATCCTCTTTACCTAATGGCTAATGTCAATGGCTACTTGATTTTGACTGTGACACAGGCAGAGATGTCTAGTCTGTTGAGATTCTGTGCACAGCTCTATGACCGGGGGCTATTTTATCCCTGCATTTATGGAAGTCAGGGAGAGCCTCTGTTCAATGAACCCAATGTTCCCGACTAGGCAAGGGATTTTCACCCGTCAAAACACTGGTTGAAGGCTTTGAAAAATAACACACAAAAAGCTCCAAGAAAAACTAAATCTAGTATCTAGGCAAAGATGCAGATGGACACAGTAAATTACTCCCACTTACACATATTATGAAAGCATGCAGCATACTTATGTAAATAAACATGGTCTTTTCCAAACAATGACACTAAGCACAACATGCTGTCTGTCAAAAGCCAGTGATTCATGTTATTAGTGACAGAGTAAAGCTGGTGTGGTTGTCCATTGTCTGTAAAAGAGTTTTCCTGACTGTTTGGGTACATTTGTCCTGTATCTAGGTTACCTAGGCTACTACTCCGTCTCCGCTAAGGGAAGCAGTGTCTCTGCTTCTCCCTAGTGGCCATTCATTAAAACTGTACACGTGTACAAAACGTACACCACATGAACACTCTGGTATGAATTTTGTTTATTCATACCAATATGAGACTGAATCCATAAATTCACTTTCTGAACAAAAAGTATGACTTACTAATTTAAACAATTAAACACATATATGAAATATGGGCTTCAGTACATCAGCTAGGTGTGTGCTTGTGTTGCTCTTATACAGAGGGCATGAACGTTTATCCCCCAGTTAAAAATATATTATACAGTCACTGTCAGGTAACATTGAGTTGCCCTGGAGGTCCAACAATGTGTTGTCAGAGCAACATAGTGTTTTAACCATGTCGCTTCATAGAGCTCAGGAATTACTTGTACTAAAATGCATTTGGAATGGGACACTACAATGCCACTCAAGCTTTTTAACTATTAGCCAAACCTCGATTCACATGACCCGAACCTTGCGCATGGAACCAAACAGTTCGGTTTATTATCAAAAAACCATGGCACCACTAATAAACACTACAAAATCTTGATACCAAGTTAGTCTGAGGCAACATCCTGGCATTAGGACTGGAGTGGTAAATAAACAATAGAAGACTTACCTTACGTCCACATTTTATTACATCAACAACAAACAAGCATAAAAATAACAGTTTGCCATGGATGTGTACAGTGATTGTACAAAGACCTTGAGGAGCAAAAAACACAGTCCAAGAGACTATGTATGCCAGTGTACGGCAAGCTATGGGTCTAACACTATGAAGAAGCAAATCTGACAAACATAATCTTCATATCACCTTCCCTCAATGTACAATCTGTCTTTAATTTAAATTACAGTCTTCCCAGGGAAGTAAATTAAAGGTCTTGTACATAGGACCTTTATAAATAAAGCAGCTATGGTAGAAAGTTGCAGGAATTAAATTGGTGTGTGCTGTTAACTCGACCCCTACACCGCTTGCAGTCTTTCAGAGCCCCCCACCCACCCACACCACCACCAGGTAGAGGCACTGGGGGCCTGGGGCTCACTGGGTGCTCCTGTCCAGGTACTCCAGGTTGGGTGCGTCCAGCCTCTGTTCCTGATCCCTGTTCTTGGTGAACTCCTTGAGCATGTCCATAATCTCTCCTTCGTAGGCCTCTGGTGTGGGGTATGCCTCTGGGAGAGGCCACAAGTACAAAACGCATGACTTCATATCAGTAGGGGAAGGCCCAGTTAGAATGTGTTATTGTGTGAGAATAAAATATGTCAACTACATTTAAATCATTTGAGTCAAATCCAACTACTGCCGTTAAAATGTAGGGTATCTCTCAGCAAACTGTTGACATGCGAACAGAATGTAAGAAGCCTCCAGCCATACCTGTTGCCCAGTAGTAGATGTCCCAGTCGTTGCTTGGCTCGTTAATCAATCGGTCATATTGTTTCAGCTGGGATTCACTCATGGTGTTCAGGTACTGCTTGGCAAAAAGGCTAAAAGGTAGATCATAATTTGATGAAGTGTTAAGACATGGAGCATGCAACACAAATCTTAGTATATTAAGAGTAAGATCTACACATAAATCCAGAATAATCAAATACCTCAAGAGCCACAAGCATTACAAAAGGTTCTTCACAGACGCAACTACCTCCCGAGCCCGATACACAGCCACTTAAGAGTTTGTTGTTTTAAAGAGTGACCCAATTATTGATCACACCAACCAGCATTTGCACTATGGTTGTCATGATCACATCAATAACATGACAAACATTTGCTGGGTTGCTATCTAGTGTCTTCAGTCAGGGCGCAACGCAGCTTGTATAGTTTACCTAATGTTGAGGTATTGCGAAACCTCAATAAGCCTGTCAAATATCATAACATAAGTTATTATTGTGTTACTTGCAAGTTTTGTATATGAAAATCTGTCCATTTAAACAATCTATTTGTTTTTTAACAAAATGATTTGCTCCTGGTCTAAAACATTCTTCAGCAAAATTTTACTGTTATCATATGTTTTATTATGGCATGCAGGATTGGTTAAATCGTAACCTTTGTTTGCTTATTTTGTTTGGACAGTGCATGAAAAACACATTCTTAATGTCATCAGTTCCAGACTTTATAGAACTAACGAATGTGTAGTGGAATAAGATTAAGGTTGATCATCAGACTACTATATCCAGCATTCTTTAAAAAAAAGTAGACTATAGGTCGAGGCTTGGTGACACCATCAAAAGAAGCTCTGCTACTCACAGGCCTAGAGACAATCTCAGACCAATAAACAATATTCTACCACTAACCTGAGCAGTATGCAATTCTCCAGCATGCCCCGCTTGCGGCTCTGGTAGAGTAAGCGTTGCCTCTTGATTTGAATGGACTCCCCCATCTTCTCTTCCCAAGGGGGTAGGGGGATATCAATCAGATCCCCTTTGGAATCCTCGGGAGCCTCTCCACGGTAACTTCGAGCCGACATTAGTCCAGTCATCGCTGGTCTCCATGACGACTGGGCGACTTTATTAACAAGCTTGTCAAAAACAAAATCAATGGAATATTACTAACACAGATACATGAAATGGAAAGGTGTTAGTCTTATAATTGTATAAAATAAGAATAAAAAATTCATAAATTACCAGTTGACTGACTGACTGTTTAGGTCTAACCTTGAAACTATTACAAATACAGGGTTACTTGGGCTGCCAGTACTGTCAGTGCTACTCACTGAGCCTGGCGTTGTAGTTCGTGGTCAAATGCATTTGGTTCATTATTACCTTTCTTGCCAACATAACTTACATCACCGTCCTTATTTCAAAACATGTGGCTCACTCGAAAGCTAGGCTAACTGGCAAGGTTGGTTGTATAAGCTGATCAACATCGATGCGGTGATACATGTCATTACAGAATTGTGTTGCATGTTGGCTGTTGTTGCTTGCAAAAAATGGCTACAAATTCGATGTCTGCCTATTAGAATTCTTAAATATTGTTTAAAGTTGAGAATAAGCAACTCCTCAAAAACCAACAAAACGAAAAGTTACTAGCTGGCTAGCTTGCGAATAGAGCGGTACTAACTCAGTAATACGTTATTTTTAAAATGTGTTCACTAAAGCTACTTACTCTTTTCGCAATCAAAGCGGACAACATTGTTGGGGTCCTTGTACAACTAGATATAATTCCTGTATCTAGTAGTTGTAGTACGCTTGAGAATGCAAACCCCGATAGAAGTGGCAGAGAGACACTGACACTCAACATTACACAATAAAATCATATAACAAGGTGGTAGGACCTAGACGCCATATTGGTGAGGTTCGATTTCTGGGCCAAGGCGTTTAAATGATTAGCTAGCTTTTTTCAGCAAATTAGTCATTTGTTTGTACTTAATTAAATTGTACATTGTATATTATTGTCATAATAGTTTATTTTTACTGGCTCTTATACGTTAAATGTCTCGTAAACCCTCTGTAAATTGGAGAAAGGAAAGAACCTTCAGGCTGAAAAACTGTTTCTCACCGGTGTAATTTCAATAATGCACAAACATTTTCCGCGTCGTTTCCTTGATGGCCAGCTAACGTTAGCTACTTTGCAGAGGATTTCGCCTTTTTCCAACAAGGAATTGCATGAACTTGCCAACAGAAACGCATATACAGTTTGCAACCTATTCCATATGTTCTATAAAATAATAGTATTTCAAGACCTGTTTAGCCTTGCTGCGAAGGCCTTTGTATTCTCGTGTATTCCATCCACGTATTTATGCTAGCTAATGTTAGCTACGTTTTAAATTGAAGTGGAGGGGATGCTAACCTTAAGGAGCTAAAGCTAGCTAGCCGAGCTCCACGAGTCCGTTACCAGCGAGGTATATCACATTAAGAAAACACACAGATTAATCCCTGTTAAAAGCATAAGTGGCGACCAAAGAATATTACAACGGTGTCGGTGCGTTGCCAATCCTCTCCCAGGCTACGGGAATGGCAGCTAAAGACCCGGCTGCAGCCGATGTTAGTTCCCACCAGGACCTTATAGATCTTGATTTGTACGGTGACCTGGCTCAAAACAACGGCGAGGTGAGCAATTGAAGAGTCTAGATATATGGCTGCTGATAAAGGTGCCTCTAAACAAAGAGTAGAAATGTTTGTTAGGTTTTTGTATACATTCCTACCTTTTTCTTTCTGCGAATGTTGGATTTTAAATTGCATCAAGCAGATTCTGTCTCAGGTGGACAAACGTAGGACGTTTTGCAAGTTTTCATTGGATGCATAAAGTATTTGTTCAAAAAACACTCTTCAGAATTTCAAATGCAATGGAAATTAATGGGATTGTTATGCTGGTACAGTGGTGTTCTAAGTATGTATTCTCTCACTGACCTACAGGAGGGGGACTTTGACAAGGAAGCAAGTGACCTATATGATGCTGTTCTCACTGGTACAGTGAGTCAGCAGAAGGAAAAGGTTCCCGCCAATGTACCTGCAGCCAGTAAGGATACCCGAGCCAAGGCGGTCAGCAAACCAGCTATAGTGTACACTTGCAGTGGAGGTACCTCAGCAAAGAGATTGTCTCTGTATATCGGCAACTTTTCTTGGGTGAGTGTCACTCTTTATCAATCACACATATTGGTTGATTGTATCAGGACTCAACATTCTGTCTATTTACACTCAACATTTTCTTGGCCTCCTGTAACCGTTGTAGGTAGACCATTCATTCAAATTGGAAGTACTAGAAAGAACACAAATTTCCTTTGCCTTTTTTGAGAATCTTATTATTTTCAACCTTGCATCCAGTAAGTTTACTAAATCTAAACATTTGAAGCCGCAGCATGCGTTCGCAATTGCATGCAAGTATTGTGCTCGATTACTGACTCAGAAATCCTGGTCATATTAATATTTTCCAATGTGCATAGATTGTCCTGAATTCAGACAGTATTGTACTTGTATTCTGTGCAACAGTTATTGTGGCTTACAAGGTTATTGCTAAAATGTATATTGTTAGTGGGTATTAATGCTTGGGAGTTGAAAATACACCGTCGAATGAGTCAAATAAATCAACAATTGTAGTTATAATGTCAACATTCTATCTTCAGCGTTAACAAGGGGCCTCGGAATGCATATCTCGAGAGTGATTTTTCTAAGCTTCTGCTTGTGTATCAATTTCTTTTAGAGTCAGATAAATAACGCCTTAGGAACCCTAACAATAATTTACAACCATCAGCTCTGTCTGTATCTTAAGTTGACTGAACTCTTGTCTTGAGACAAATTGTTTACCCCATACATGCCACTCTCTCACTCATCTTCTCCCTCTCTGCCCCTAATGTCCCTCCCTACCTCTTTCCAGTGGACTTCAGATGTAGATCTGATTAAGCTGGCCCAAACTCTGGGTGTGAACGATGTGGTAGATATCAAATTTGCGGAGAACAGAGCAAACGGCCAGTCTAGAGGGTGAGTGCCTTCTCCTTAACAGGTCTTCTACTTTCCAAGCTTTCTGTATAGGATCTCTTCATTCTCATAACTTTCCTCCATCTTTTCGTACATAGCTATGCAGAAGTGGTGGTGTCCACTGAAGACTCAATGAAAAGGTTGCTTGAGAAAGTACCAAATTGTAGTCTCAATGGAGAGCAGGTTGACTGCCGCTCTGCCAATCGTCAGACCCTCGCCCTGTTTGAGTCTGTGGCTAATAAGCGTAAGCACAATGTCACATGGCCAGGATTTTTACAATTCTTAAGCATACACCTTATAATTTATTATTGTCCTTCAGGTATCCCCCAGCGTACCAACTCCACTAAGGACTCCAAGGATGATTCCACAACCCCAGGGTCGCATGGAGACTACAAACCGCCCATTTTACCACACAACCTACCCCCCCACCTACTCCCCACCAAGCCCCCCGCAATGACCAACCCCTTCTTCAATCGGCCACCTCCTTTGTTTCCCCCCATACCACCACCCATCCCTCCTCCTGCGATGCCCCACCTCTACCCCCCTCCTCCTCTCCCCATGCACAACCAGCCACCCCCTAGCCTCCACATCAACCCGGCCTTCTTTCCTCCAGCTCATGACAGCTTCAGCCGGACAAGTTACAACCGGCAAAAGTGAGCTCAATCACTTTGGAAATGCTAAAAGAATAAAATCAGGGGTTACTATGTAGTGATGTAGATAGTGTCAAACTGTCATAAATGTTTTATATATTGCCAGCTGCTCCAGTGCATTACTTTTGTTTACTATTTATATGTAGATAAACAATCTGTGAGCTCTGTTTTGACAGTGACACGCAATCATCTCCAACGCCAAACGGGGATTTTGACGAGCTTATGAACCAAAATCGAGCAATTGCAAGCAGTGCCATCACCAAGGCTGTCTCGGGAGCCACTGCCGGTAATGACTTGTTCTCACAGGACATTGTACCAAATATGTTTGGCCTCCAAAGTCTTTGGTTAGTGCCTTAGCTCTCCTGTTAGATGCTGCTGATGCCTTCGTTTCTATTGTTCCCTATGCAGGGGACCTACGGGTTGCAATGGAGACTCTCTTGACTGCCATTGCTGTCATTAAGCAGTCGCGAGTGTATGCAGATGAACGCTGTCGGGCCCTGGTGACCTCGCTCAAAGACTGCCTCGTTTCCATCCAGGGCACTTACAGTGCCAGGTCAGTACTGAGCCAAATCCACTTCGATTAATGTTTATTTTACGTTCTGCCGTCCTGTTTCAATAAAGCCTAGATAAAGTCGACAAAAAGTATATATGCATATTATTATTCTAGTTTAAACATGAGGTCAGTTTGGTTGTTGCTCCTTCATCGTTAACACTAACTTTTATTGCATGCCTTATAGACTATAGCTATAGCAGATGCAGGTTTGTCCAAAAATAAATTGGCATACAGTATTTTTATCAAACAAAATAATATTTAACTTCGTGTCTGTACATCTTAGTCTGGTTTTAGACAAGGAAGTAAGGTAGTACGCATGTTTTACCCATGGTTTTAGACTCCCACCATCATGACCTTACTCTTATGTGGTATGGGAATTTAGATATGTAATCATCTTATTCAATCATATTAGTATCTTATTTTAAAATATCGTTGCCGTTTGTAAAGCTAATATTCATCCCTTGCATTTAGAAACAGGCATCGTTCCCGGGAAAGGGAGCGTGAGCGAGACCGGGAGCGTGACAGAGAGCGGGAGCGGGACAGAGACAGAGAAGTGGACCGAGACAGTAACCGAGACAGAGAGGGCTTCTACAATCAGGGATGGGAAACTTTTGGAGTGTCACGGCGACACAGAGAACGCTCCTCCAGTGGGGAGAGAGAAAGAGAGCGCATTAGGGAACGAGATCGGGATCGGGATAGGTATAGGGAGAGAGATCGGGATAGACACCGCTAGCCAGGTAGGTTGCCTTCTCTTGATTTTTTTTTCTCTTTCGTTACATTTTCTCTTTCCCATTCATTCTGCTACTTTATTAGTTATATTACATTTAAACTAGTAATTAGATTGCCTTAAAAATAACTGATGTCACAGTGCCGTTCAACTGTGCAGTTGATCAACAGTTTTCTTTGTCAAAATACAGTCATTCTATTTGAAATCATCCTACACATCGTTTAAGTTTTTCCAAAGACAATACAGTAGTACAAAGTGTTTTGGAAAGCTTACTGTTATTTTGAATTAATTAAGTTTTGTACCATTTTGAGATTTAGTTCAGTTGCTTTTAAATTAAAAATATCTAGTTTGTAGTTCAGAAAGCTGTATGATGGTGTGGCGAAACAAACCATATGAATACAAATGTCATCTCTTCTAGACAAGTTTTAAAGAGTGGGTGCCTCAAATCTTGCAACACAATATGAATGTAAAATTTGTTTGTACATTCAGTCAACGTGTATGTCCAGTATTTTATACATCCTAAAGCAACTTAGTACCACCAATGGTTCTTTCTAAATCCCAAGTGACTTTTTGTAAATGCTCTATTGATCTCTCATACTTGTCTTTTCCAGGACATTCCAGGCCCCAAACCGGGAAGTGCCCCATTCACACTGAAAGTGAGCGAAGGCAGGACATTTTTTCCAAATCTCTGCACCAGAGCTGCTTAAGCATCTGGGACAATGGGAAGCTGAACATGTGGTTAGAATTGAATGTTCATAGCCTTCCTTGAATTCAGCTCGATAGGTTCCCAGGCAACCTCCAAGCATATTTCAATTATTCCGGATCAACACCCTTTCTCTTTTTATTTCACTCAAAGTGATACTGTTCTTGTGATTTATTTGTTTGTTTGATGGAAAGCTAAATAGACATGACGGTTTTAGGATTGTGGCAGGCAGCTCAAGTTGTTTTCCACACCCGCATGAACAACAGAATTTAATTTTTTTATATACATGGTCACACTCTACAATGTATGTCATTTAACTTCATCTAATTTCTTTTGTATGAAATTTAAAATGAGGATTAAAAAGACTGAATCTCAATTCTTGCGTGGGGAATTTTTTTTTTTGGGTGTAAAATATTGCAATTTATTTGCGTAAAAAGTTAATCAGTGATTCATGTGCGAGTGTGCTGTTGGTGTGGGTCTGGAGGCAGGGCTTATTGGAGAAAGCCTGTAAATCAAATCAAGTATATATTTATAGAGCACGTTTACGTACATACTTTTGAGTGTCTAGTTACCATGATCAAAATAAAAATGTTGCTAGTTCATAAAACGAGCGTCGTGCAGATGCTTTGACTTAGCAAATGTGCTCCGCAGCATGAATGAGTTTCACGCCATTTCTGCTTTAAAGGTGCAGTATGTAAGTTTCTAGCAATAAATTAAAAAACTACATACTGCACCTTTAAATGAGGTTGCCTGGGAACCTTTAAAGGTGCAGTATGTAGTTTTCGAGAATTGGGGAAAAAATGGCAAGAATTTCAATCACAACACTCAACAAATGGCCAACCTCCTGAGTCTTTGGTCCCTCCCATCCCACACATGCCCGTGCGTGTGCATAAAGTGATGTCTAATTCTGAGGTTAGACAGGACGAACGCGTTTTCAGTTTTTTTTAAAACACGTAATTAGACAGTCAATTTGTAAGATTTTTTATTATTTGGTAAACGTTTAGTAATAAAAACAAATTAATAAATTATCAGTTTTTCTAAAAGTGACAGTTTTGGTGTCGAGAAAAGGTTTTTCAATTTTACGAGTTGTTACTTATGTCGCCAGTAGTCT
>JAVQIZ010043901.1:0-12069 GCA_036023535.2 Galaxias brevipinnis | reverse complement strand
GTTTGTGTGTGTGTGTGTGTTATTGGTGGAGTGTGCTTTAGTAGAGGCAGAACAGTTTGGTTATGAGGACCTATCTTAATGTGTGTGTGTGTGTGTGTGCGTGTGCGTATGTGTGTGTGACTCTCTCTCCAGTAGAGGATCACGTATCAGTTTCTGTTTGTGTTTCCTTGTCCAGGTAAGCAGCGTTTCCCAGGAATCCAATCCCGAGCAGCGTGAGATGGGCAGGGTCCTATCCGAGGCATTCGAGGCCACGAGGGTGGAGTTGAACTCTTTACCACAGAGCGGGTCCACTTCTGGCGCCAAAGAACCCACCGGCCCACCGTGCATGCTGGGTAATGGCAGCGGGGCAGCAGCAGGGGAGGAGAGAACTCTGGCACTGCTTGAGCAGTACTCACAACTTCTTCTTCAGGCTGTGGAGAAGAGACTGGAAAACAAACTCCCATAAAGATTGCTCCTGTTCCTATCTCCTATTGGTCTTCTCAATTACTAAAGAATCCCACAGTTCTACCCCATTTCGTTGCAGATAAAGGATCTCAAGCCATTTTTCGAGCAAGGAAATTATCTTCTCTATCTACTCAGCACAAAGTAGCGGATTTTGCGCATTTCTTTTTAAGCATTGTTTACAAACTGATTAAAAATAGCATAAGTGATTCTGTGATAGGAGTGAAGGATGAAAACTTTTTATTCAAATAAGTTCTCCTTTTTAAAATTAAGGATTTAGTTCTTTCCCTTTCATTCTAGTGAACTTCACTCTTCACACACTTGTTGACACTATCCAATTTGTTTTCCTTTGGTTTCCCAGTGCTTGTTCTAGCAAAACCATTACCTTTTGAAACCTGTGGCCGAAGTATTTGCACCCTGTTTATGTTATTCCTATATAGTTTAGGCCAACGTGCATGGAGAAAGCCTTGGGATTGTGGGCATACGACTTAAATGGAGAACATCCAAGATAAACACTCAACCATGACAATGTGAACTGTCTGTATCGTGGAAGGACCAGACTTGCAGGTTAAAGTCAGAAACCTTTTCTAGATAACAAAACATTTAGGACTAAAATATCCTCTCCTAGTCTTAAATTACCAGACATTCACCTTCTTTCGATCTTTGTTTTATACTTTGTGTGAGTGTGTATATTAATGTGTTTGTTTATTTATTTGGTTGTTGAAAGGTCAATGGAATGAAGGGTGGCTGGTGTGGCTTTCGCCTGCTGTATTTTACAAGTCTCGCAAACATCAGAAACAAGTCACAGGTCATTTTAAATCTTTTAAAAGTATTAATTGTGACTGACCAGCTAAACATAAAATATTTTGGGTTTACTCCATCAGATGCCGGACGAGTCTCTAGTCCTCATTCCTTTTATACTGTATTGTTTACAAACATGTTAAACATAAATCCAGTCATTGATCTGACTACAGTAGTGTGTGTACAGATGGGTAGGGAAGTATGGGGTTCCTTCATGCTTCAAACAGACAGATTTGCTTCGCCACTCCTAAATAATTCTCTAAAATCTTAAAAGATAATCAGTCACACTCACGATGACTAATATGAAAGGATACACATTGCTGTTGAAGTTACACTAGGATTATGGACTGTGAAGAGAGACCGTGTGCTTCATTTTGTGCTAGAATGTTTGTTTTTTCTTTTGTGCATTTTAATTAATATAACATATAGATAAACTTACTTTATTGAATGAAAAAAATCAGTAATTACTCAATACTTGAGGTGCTCAATACTTAAAGGTGATCTATCCTAATCCCTGGCACATGTACCTTTTTTATACAAAATGAGAAGCACTTTCAGTTTTAGAAAACTAGTAGGTTAGTCCGTACTGTGGATTTGTTGGATAGTCTAGGTAATATTTAGCCTGGCACAGTTTGAATCTAATATGTCTTTGGAATTCTTAACTGAAAAACATCTGACTAGGCTTAACTGTCCGTGCCTACACCAATCCCCAGTGTCTACTGTAAACCTTTTCCACTGTATAGCAACTACGTTTTTGTTAAAGACTGACTAATTCTCGTTCTGCTGTATGTTCATAGAATTGCTAGATACAGGACAATTTGATCAGGTATCCATTACAAAGCAGGTTTGCATGCTGAATCATGTTATGCATATGCTCGGAAAACTGATCTAAATCGTTGTACATTGGCTGGATGAATGTGCATACAGGAGCGTGACAATGATTTATATTTTTGGATTTTGGGGGATGCCTGGCTTTTGACAATAGGTTCTTTCTTTTATTCTTCAACGCTCAACCGACATCATGCAATGCTAGATATGGTATCTCTGTTTCTGTGGGTGAAGTAAGTGTTTTAGAAAGCGTCTATGTGTAGGCAAAGCTCTACACATCTTATGTGCATGTTTAAAAGAAATCCCATACCAGCTGGAGAGGATAGTTTCGGAATTGATGGTAAATGGCTTAATCACATACTCGCATAATGTAACTCAATTGCCTAGTATAGCGTTTCCTTAGCTGCCGTGTTTCTATGCCCAGGTAGTTACAATGCCACTGGGATCATTTAATGGACATAGAGGATTGTATTTCATAGGAAAACATTTGAGCATGAGTAAATGCATGAAGGGTAATGATAGGTTGGTATGGACACACTGGCTCTCTCCCCAGTAGGCTTGCATGATACTGTGATACTTAAGGTTTTGAACTTGTTTTTCACAGTCACTTGAATAAAGGGTTTTTACGTTGGGAAAGGTCAACCAACCTACAAACTTCTAGGCACTAATATATATGCCAGATATCAGTAGCTTTTTAGAAATTACATTTGGAACATTTTCGTCCTCTGTGTGTCAATTATGAAAGATGTGTTGTTTTTGATTACCAGATCTTTCTTGTTCATGACATAGCTTACTTGCTTAATGATACAGAGGGCTTTTACACTGTGTGTGGAAACCTCTGGAGAGATTTAAGTCTAAGCACTCTAGCTGATTGTTATGATCTCGCATTTTATGAAATCATAATTATTCTGCTGCAGTATAGTAAAACAGGATTTTCTTGAAAGTCACCTTTTTACAAAGCGTAACTTTGTCTGTATTGTCTGTCTCTTTGTTTGACACAAACCACAGTTTAAATGTTTTTTATTCTTAGTGTTTTACTGTGTACCCAATGGTTTTTAACTCAGCCGCAGAATAAAATATTTATTACAATAGTTTTTCTCACAGAGCTTTTTATTTAACTTTTTGATCAAACTGTTACATGAAAAACTCTTGTAATTTGACGTTGTATTGCCATGTTGCATGTCTTTTGTAATAGTAATTCTTACATTCTGCAGTAGATAAAGGAAAGCTTTGATTGCAGGGCCCCTTTAAACAATGAGGCTAACCTATCTTAGGTATCCTTGAGTGGTGACAAGAGTCAGGCCTGGCCGATTGGTTGGATCTTGTGACGGTGTGTGAAGGATTAGTTTAGCTAATTATGTAAGGTATGCAACAGTGGGGTGTGAGTATTTGTAAATATGTAACTCAGACTCAACACACCAACGTCTTAATGCTATAAAGCTAAATATTAGTATTATGAAATGTATTTTAAAAAGTACACTTACTTTTTAGATTTGGTGACAACTAGGTTACAGAAGATGCCTTGCTTCTATTCCTGCTCATACATTATGTTCATAAAAGAAATTCAGGTTTTTAGTGTAGGGTTTAGGATAGCTTTGAACTGAAGGCTGTGCGTTAGAAAGCAACATGGAGTTGTATCTGAGTTTGGGCTAGATCTTTGTTTCACTACTTTTCATTGTTTGTCTTTCTTGTTTTTGAGATTAGTGTTGAACTAAGATATGTGCGCATATAAGGAGCGGGACTAAGCCTCCTAAGCTTCAAGAGGTTTGTTTTAAGAATGAGGGGTACTGTTGGTCTGCTAGTTTTGCTGTTTTCTCGTTTGGGGGTAGGGGCTCAGGGAGAGAAGGACACACCCCAACATGATGACAGCAGTACATGGTTTGACGGTACTGACATCAGGGACGAACTGAAGGGACTGAGAGACATGGTGCTCAACCTAAGAGCCATTGTTGTGGAGCAGAGAGGGGAGCTGAGAGACATGGAGACCAGAGTTAAGGATCGAGAGGACGAGGGAGAGAAGCAGAAAAACCACATTCACAACTTGGAATCTAGTGTGGTGGAACAAAAAGCTGAGGTAAGGAGCATGGAGACCAGACTTCGGGAGAGTGACAACAAAGTGACTGATTTTGGAGGAGGACTGATGGTCATTAAGAATGAGGTGGAACAGTTAGAAAAAGCCAATGCAGGTAATGAATGCAAAGAAAGTGGACAATTCTAGGTTTAGCATCATATTTTGCTTCCATAATATGTAAAACAGTCCACAAACCAAGCTATGGTAATATTTGTATATATGTAAATGTGCTTTTCAGTTTTGTCAGAGAGACTGATTGCCAGTGACAGTACACTAGAGGAATTGAAGAATAAAAATGCAGGTAACTTTAATGTGTATAACAATAAGAAAGATGGAGGGGGGGGGTCGCACATAAGGATCCATAAGGTTTGCTCATAAGGATCCTGTGGAAGTTAACCTGTGATGATAATGTCATTAACAAATGTATGTGCCTGCTATGTCAGCTCAAGCAGCAGAGCTGCCTTTCATTGTGACCAGACTGAGAGCCTGTGAGAGCCAAGTAGACCAGCTAAGGAGAAAGACTGCAAGTGAGTCCTTTAAAAAAAAGCAGGAAGGTCACATAGACATTGATGTACAGTTAATGGGGGGGAAATTACTGTTCTGTGAGTATGCAGATGTAAAAGTGTTGTGTCAACACACACACACACACACAGGATTATTCAAGCCCTGACACCACCATTATAGTAAAACCCTCGGTGGTGGTGGTGGTGGTGGTGGTGGTAGTGCTGGGACTGGAGAAGGAGTATGTGTGTCTGTAAGATTCTAAGCGTCTATAATATTCTGATTAGTAATGTTTTTTTCTGTAGTCTTATCAAGCAGACAATGTGCCACTGAAAGGGTGATTGAGGAGCTGAAGAAAGGAGATTCAGGTGACCAATTCTCTGTTGTAGGATTTTCATGATCTTCATGATATATTGATAAGTTAACCAATGAGTTTAAGACTATATCTATTAGCTGTGAAGCTTTAATAACTCATTTCTAACAGTGAACCTGTCACCATTGAAGAGCAGACTAAATGCCAGTGAAAGTCAAGTGGAGGCGCTGAAAAAAGAATACACAGGTTCATTTGTTTTTGGAAACCTTTGATTTACCCATACTAGATATAGTAAATACAATTAATGATTTTAACCGTTGCCAACAATTTCAGCAATAGAGCCTAGACTAGATGCCACTGAAAGCCAAGTGAAACAGTTGAAGACAGATAATGCAGGTGATTTGTTTAATTAGAAATTGTTTACTCGACACGTATACGAACATTAGCATTTAAAATAATTTGGTTTGTGTACACCCTGTATGTGACTGATAACATTGGACTTATACATGGTCATATGGATGGTTCCACATTTTCAGCCCTAGAGACCAAACTAAGTGACAGTGACAGCAGGGTGGAAGACCTGGAGAAAGAGATAACCGGTAATCCATCAAATACAATGCTTATAGGGTTAGCTGTCTTGATTGGCTTCTCTCTTTATATTCGTATTTTCTATCAGCCCGTTCAGCTGAGCTATCTGCCCTGGACACCCGATTGGGTGCTACTGGGAGCCAGGTGGATGGCTTGAAGACAGCGATTGCAGGTGACCTATCATTAATAAATATATAAAGGTTCTTAAGCACTACACCACAGCAGTCAGTGTTACCCATGAGAT
The DNA here is from genome assembly GCA_036023535.2 of Galaxias brevipinnis. Taxonomy (NCBI): domain Eukaryota; kingdom Metazoa; phylum Chordata; class Actinopteri; order Galaxiiformes; family Galaxiidae; genus Galaxias; species Galaxias brevipinnis. Next base: position 6,282 of record JAVQIZ010043901.1, on the reverse strand, counting down.
GTGTCTCCCTTCTGCATTTCCTGAAAGTTTTCAAATGATTTCAGTCAAGACAACTATTTTGTTATCCTTGGACACCAGACTTAATGTCAGTGAAAGCCAATTGGTGAAGCTGTTGAAAGAGGATGCAGGTGATTAAATGGACCGAGGTAGTTGTACAGTATAACCTACTGTATAAAAACAACCACTGTAAGATTAAGGTCTGATCAAAAACATATTTTACCCTAGCAGCTGGGCTTTCTACCATCAGAGTAAGAATGACTGCCACTGAGGATAAGACAGCAGGTAACAATTTTGTTTTTCTACTTTTTAAAATGTTAATACTATTCCTTTCATTTACTATTTGACGCAACCTTTTTTTCAGCCCTGGAGGCCAGACTGAGTTCTAGTGAGAGTCCAGTTGAAGACTTGATAGTAATGAAAGCAGGTGACATTCTGTACTACGATCATTGATGTCATTCTGATCATTGCAAACCCAACTTGCTTAAAATCGTTCACAGCTAGCCGTGTATCCAATGATTTCAGTTCACACAGCCAGCCTGTCAGCCCTTGAGACCAGACTGAGTGCCAGTGAAAGCCGCATGGAGGAACTGAAGAAAGGTAAACCTGTATGGTTGTATAATTAATAGTATAGATAATAGTAATAATAGTTATAATAATGATAGCAGTCATTAATGTTTGAAATTTAAATATATTTTCATTAGATAAGCACACATTGATAATATTAAAATACATATTTCTCGATGAATGCAGTCTATAAAATTATAGCCAAATATGATATTATTGTAGCCCATTCCACGGAACTGTTCTACATAGAAGCCAGAGTATCAGCAAGTGAAAACCAAACTGCAGGTAATTCTAAAATGGTCAAATAATTTGCTGTGGGCATTTAAAAAATATGTAATGTTGGTATTTCTAGTTTTTAATGTGATTGAGGTTGTAGAAAATCTCAACAGGCAATGTCTCCTATTTTGTTCTACAGTGTTGGATTGCAGACTGAGTTCCACTGAAAGCGTGGTGGAGGAGCTGAAGACAGAGAATGCAGGTTTACCTGTATCCTGCAGATGGTTTAGTTGATGTAATGTCTGTCTACTATTTAAGTTAAACAATCAGCATAGAATCTAATGTGTTTAATCTTTTATTATCAATTTAGTACAATCATCTGAAATGTCTGCCTTGGAGACCTGGCTAGGTGCCAGTGAGAAACAGACGGAGGAGCTGAAGAGAGAAAATACAGGTTTGGGGATAGTAATTTAAAAGTAAATTAATATTATTGTAATATTACATTAGTCCTGTATGCTATTTAACACTTGGACAGTATGTTAAATCCTGGAATAAAAGTGAGTGTTTTCCAAATTTATTTCAACCATTGGGTCTACAGAACAATCTGTGGTTATTTTATCTTTTTCTTTTCATCATGTCAGCACAATCATCTGAAATTTCTGCCATTGAGAGAACCCTGAGTGCCAGTAAGAGCCAAGTAGAAGAATTGAAAACAAATAATGCAGGTTAGTCTGTTGTCTGTTGAGAACACATGGACATGAGGCACTGTATCAATCATGGGATAAGAATCTTCAATCCAAGTTAACTAGGCTCTCATTTCAGCCCGTGCACTGAAACTGTCTTTGGTGGAAGCAGAATTAATAGCATTTAACAACCAGTCTGCAGGTAAGACAATAACAATAGTTACTAGGTATAAAAGTATATTGTTTTTTGCAGTATTGTGATTTCTTAAAGTAAACATATCATCTCAGCTCTGAAGCACAGACTGAGTAACAGTGAAAGCCAGGTAGAGGAGCTACAGAAAGTTGTTACAGGTATGACATGTCAATTGATAATAATGAACTGGGTAATAAAAAATAAATTATTTCTTCTAATAAGCCCAAGCTGCTGAATTTTCCCTCTGGTGGAGCAGATTGGCAGTTGGTGAGAACCAGACTGCAGGTAAAAAAATGGGTTACCTTTATTTTAATATTGGGAAATGTATGGTGTTCACGCTCAGATTATCCGGCTGTTAGGGCTTCTGGTCAAACAGTCTAATCTCTATGTAGATAATGCACACTGCAAATCCTCTTTATATTGAACTTGTTTTCCTATTTCCTAGAGACTCATAAACGGACGTGATAGGAATACCATGTATATACATGTACTGTATGCTACTGCATGTGATTTCATGGATTTCAGTTTAATCTCATGCCATGATGTTGAATCAATGTCCATGTTCTCTCTTTCCTGTAACTTTTCACTGTACTATGCCAATAAAGTAATGCTATTCCTTTAGGTATTTTAAATACATTTCAAATGAAGTTCCTTTTTTGATTTAAAAACCTTCCTCAGCTCTGGACGCCAGACTAAGTGCCAGTGAGAGCATGGTGGAAGAGCTGAAGGCAGAGAATAGAGGTGACTTATATATCAGGAATATAAAGATTTTGTATGACTTATGTTTTTACCAATATAATTCAGATGTGGCATCACAAGTAATTCTTTGGAAAGTTGTAAAAAAAAATTTTTTTTTTACGCAGAATTGTCTGCCATGAGGAACAGAGTGACAACCAGTGGGACTAATGATTCAGGTACATCAATGACAATCCTGTGACTCAGTTTGTTGATGTATGATACATTTCATATAACAAAATGTACTTTCATTCTTGTCAGTTTTCCAGACCAGATTGAGTGCCAGTGAGAGCCAGTGGGAGCAGCTAAAGAAAGACAATGCAGGTAGCATTTTTTTCTTCAGTGGAATTGTATATGAAAAATGTTGGTTGTGGATATTGTTGTTATTATTATTATGTGTTACTATAGCTAATGGTAAATGAATTTCAGCTCGAGAAGCGGAATTGTCTTCTATCAAAGTGAGACTGGCAACCAGTGAGGCTGAGAATGCAGGTATGTTGGAGAGGGTTGGACAACTCAATCAATAAAATTAAGATAGTTGTATTCACTTTATTTATTTATCTATGAATCAAAATGAAATGCAATGAAAAAAATTTATTTTCAGCTTTTAATGCTAGACTGACCGATAATAACAACCAGGTGGCAGAGCTGAAGATAGAGAATGCAGGTATCTTTATGATTCAAATAGTCAGTCTAATTTTTATACACATATGTAAATCAAATTACTTTGGTTAAAACTTAAGTTTTCATTAACTTCAGTCCATGCAGCTGAACTGTCCCTAATTGGGGCGAAAGTTACAGCTAATGAGAACCAAACAGCAGGTAAGGACACTTTTGTAATTGTGGAGTCATGGCTAAGGCTCTTATAGCCCATACACAGAAAATTATTAATGTCTGTCCTTCAAACGTTTCCTCAGAACTTGTGATCAAACTGGCTTTCAGTGAGCTCCAGGTGGAGGAGCTTAAGACAGAGAACGCAGGTAAACTGTTTTATCAGGGACATTGGACTGTACTGTGAATCTTTGTCAACATTTTGATAAAAATGCTTAAAAATAAACATTCAGCCATCTTTTTAGCTTACTCAGCCAGTTTCGTAACTGTGGGAATCAGATTGGATGCTAGTGAGAGCCAAGTGTACAAGCTGAAGGAAATAAATTCAGGTGAACTACAATTGCATTTAATTCCTTGAGCAATTTCTATGCAGTTCCTAATCAAATCAAGCTTGTTTGGATTTTATATGAACGAGGACATCGTATTGAAATGGTGTGTTTCAAATAAGCATTGTAATTGCAGAATTTGGACCCAGATTGTCGGCTTGCGAGAGCCAGTTGGAAGAGCTGAAGACAAATAATATGGGTAAACCATTAACCATGAAAAGGGATAAATTCATTAATACAAATGTATACATTGTAAGCTCAAGTTTACCTGATTCATTGAGAAACATACAGCATGTAATGACAGAAAAGACAGTCCAGACTGCAGATAGTACTGATATGGTCAGGAAGTGATGGCAGTTATGCATGTGAGCAATATATTGGCATTGTTTGGACCTAAACCTTTTACACAAAATGATTCCAGTCTTGGAGTCCATACTGAGTGTTAGTAAGAGCCGGATGGAGGAGCTGAAGACAGAGAATGCAGGTATGGGCTGTATACTGTGTGTATATTCTTTGGGAGGTATTATGTATGCTTCATAAATTACTGGACCTACTACAGGCGACATATGCAGCTCACACTGTGCACAACATAAACTAATGTTTATAATGGTGTACATACAGTACAATGTATCTATTATTCATTTCAGAACAACAATCTGAGCTGTCAGCAATGGAGGGCAGAATGAAAACTAGCGAGAGCAAGAATTCAGGTAACCGACAGTTGTATATGGTTGTGCTGACTTGATATGCTATTTGGCTGGAGATGCATACTTTTTTTATAGGATTTTAAAATAAGCATTGTTTAACCTCAATCTTCTCATGACAGCTGCATTTGTAACCATGCAGACCAGACTTAGTGACATTGAGAGACAGGGAGCGGAACTGAAGACAGAGAACACAGGTAATGTAATCTGAATATAAGAGAACATCATTTGATTATAAAATGCATTTAAAGCTGATATTTACTGGATTTCAGCCCAAACAGCTGCGTTGTCAGACCTGGGGATCAGAGTAGGAGCCAGTGAGAACCAGACTGCAGGTAATAACAACACAGACAGTCCAGACTATTAGTATATATTTTATTACAGTGACATGGTTAGGACCTAATTTTGTAAAACCACTATTTTTACTATTGACCAACTTCAGAAAGAAGATACAGGTGTTCCTATTTTTTTGGGGAAAAAATTGTCCGGTTTATATGCTGCAGCAGGGACATGCAAAATATAATGAATATCATCACTGTACAATCTTTCCATTATTTATTTTAGTACAAGCATCTAAACTGTCTGCTATGGTGGCCAGAATGACAAACAGTGAGACAAAGAACTCAGGTACTACAGTTTGATGTGGTGTTAATATGTTGTCTGGTTTGAGATTATTAGATAAACAATTCTAAAATAAGTGTTTTCCACCTCCAACTTTAATTGTATGTCAAAACTATCTGATTTTCTAGCCATAAGAACCAGACTTACTGTCAATGAGAGACAGGTGGAAGAGCTAAAGACAGGCAATACAGGTAAATCACTTTGAAGCAAAATAAGGATGTATTATTTGACTAATAGATTCATTCAATGCTCACTACTTACTCATTTCGGCTCAAGCAGCTGAGCTGATAGACCTGGGGCTCAGAGTAAGAGTCAGTGAGAATCAGACTGCAGGTAATGACAACACAGATTGTCCAGACTTCCAGTAGTATGGAAATGGTTATTTGGTGCTTGCACTGCAGTGCATATCAGCATTACAATGGCATGGCTTGGAGCTAATTTTTCAAAACAAAATGTTTTCAGACTTTGAATCCAGATTGAGTGTCACTGAAAGCCAGGTGGAAGAGTTTAAGAAAGATAATGCAGGTATAGCTGTTCTTTGGGACATTATATGAACTGTTCATGTGGTACAGTAGGCATATTCGAAATATACTATGTATTCCTGAATGCACAACATTTTAATCCATCTATTGTTAATTTCAGCCCAAATAGCAGAGCTGTCAGACCTGGGGACCAGAGTAGGAGCCAGTGAGAACCAGACTGCAGGTAATGGCAGCACAGACAGTGCAGACTGTAGATAGTACTGACATGTTAAGTGGAACTACGCAGTACATATGATTATTACAGCCTTGATTTGGATGTAATTCTTTAAAACAAAATATTTTCAGCCTTGGAGTCCAGACTTAATGGCAGTGAGAGCCAGTTGGAGGAGCTTCAGAAAGAGAATGCTGGTATATTTATTATTTGGGACGTGATACAAACTTTTCACATTATACTGTGGGCACATGCAAAATATCATGTACATTCTTGTATGCACGACATAATACAATCTCTCTCCTATTTATTTCAGAGCAAGCATCCGAACTGACTGATATGGGGGCCAGAGTTACAAACAGTGAGACAAATAACTCGGGTAAAGTTTGATTTGGTTGTACTCTGTTAATAAGCTGTATCGCTTGAGATCATCCATTACTGGATTCTACAAAAAAATGTAAACCTCCAACTCGTTGAACTTGTTGTGTTATGCTCCTAAAAATAGCTGCATTGTTAGCCTTGGATACAAGACTTGCTGAGAAATCATCTGGACTGTCTGTCCTATTTGTCAGACTAGGAGCCAGTGAGAACCAGACTGCAGGTAATAACCACACAGACAGTCCAGACTGCAGACAGTACTGATATGTTAAGTGGAGCTATGCAGTACATATGATTATTACAGTGACATGATTTGGATGTAATTATTTAAAACAAAA
>JAVQIZ010043897.1:0-27500 GCA_036023535.2 Galaxias brevipinnis | reverse complement strand
CTTCAGAGCAGCTTTCAGGCGGAACACTGCGTTACTGTTTATGTGCCCAGAGAATAACAAGCGGACGAGGAGAGCAGACCTACACAGCATGACATCATCGGGGCTACAGTTGGAGGGGACTGTCCGGTGATCCAACAGCTGGGTGGGGGGGTTAGGTTCTAGAAACATCCTAATTGAGTTTCACAGAGACATGCAAAGAGTGCAGACAAGACAAAGACAGAAAGGATGGAGGAACATCTTTTAAAAAAAGACATTTTGTGAGGGAGGATCTCTGCGACTATCCAGCTGTGTAACTTTAGATAACTTATTCAGACGGCCGTTCCAGTGTGGTGATAAAGAGCAGGGAGGGAGAGGAATGAGGAATTCAAATGTAGAAATTAAATAAAACAACTAGGGAAATGTAGCGCAAACAATCACAAAATGGCTTCAAAATGTCAAACCCTTCACATTCGCTTTCGTCTGCGTGTAGGTTAACTGGCGAAACCTTGATCTACTTAAAGGAAGTATCAATATCCGGCCATTACACAGCATGTCAACCACACACGGAGAGCGGTTGGACAGTGTTAGGTTCCAGGGAGACATTCGACACAGTCAGGCCAGGGATTGATGCTCCTTTGTGGGTGCCTTAACTCCAACTGCACTAGTTGTGGACCATCTGTCAATTTGAGCTCCCCAAGCAGGAGGAGGCTGTGCTTCTTTAGCATCCATCATTCTAATTAAACCTGTAAATTTGCTTGCATTTATGTGGTTGTACGTTAGTGTGTGTGTATGTGTGTGTGTGTGTGTGTGTGTGTGTGTGTGTACGTGCGTGTTTGACTGTGCAAGTCACTGGGCACACAAACAATCAGACAGGCATTAGTGGTTACTTATACATAAAGTGTTTTCAAAATCTAAATTTCTCTACTAAAACAAGCAAGTGCACTTTTTTAAAGCCTAAATGGGTGTGAGTGTCTTACTGTGTTTTAAAGGGAGCATGGGGCTATGAAGTACAGTCTCTGGCATAGTGAGAAGGTGGATTAGCCCTAATCAACTGACTGGATTAAGAGTATGGGGGGGGGGGGGGTTTACGTGAAAAACACAGTACATTCTCTATCTTTCACTTGTCCTCTCCTGACCAAAACAGAAATTCATACAAGAAGACTCACTAACTCAAGGAAATATGGGAAAAACATGCCAACTGTGGAGCAGGTCAACTGTGACTGGGATTGTAATGCACTGGGGTTGTGACTGGGCAGGTGACTTTGAACCCATACTTGTTGTGATAATTATTGAACACCTACGGAGTCAGCCTGCCATTTGGAGGTTTTCCTGCAATAATTCAATAACATGATGTTTTTTAAAAAACAAAAGTTTGCTTATCACGATAACATTGGAAAAACAGAGTTTGTGTACCAGTCCTTGGAGACAGTATTTGCTGTTGTACATCTTAGTGATAACTACTGTTTTAAAAAGCAGGCCATATATGAAACGAGTCAGTCTAAAGAAGTTAATTAAATTCGTGATTTTAGATAGAAAATAACAGCATGTTATGCTACTGACAAATGCTACTGAGACATGGACTAACATATATACTGTATTTAATATCTATAATAATACATGTAATTATACAGGACTATCTTCTTATTCATTCTGGTAGTGCCTTGTTTGTTGACTGTTACCAGGCATATTTATAAACTGCTGGTCTAACCTCTAAAGGAGCAAAATCTAAAAAGACTACAGCCAGCAATTATCTGTACCACACAAGCTCACAGACCTACAGGTTTTTAAAACCAGGACTTGAAAACTAGTTTTTATTTCCAAAACAAAGCCCAGTCATATTTTTTTTTCCAAACCCTGATTAGGTCTATTTGATTTTACCGAAGGAAAACAAATTCTGTGGAAAGAATGTGTCAAGAGTCCCACTAACTGTCAATGGGGGGGGGGTTGGAAAATTGTGATTTCTGTTTCACCAGAGGATCCTTACAGTCTTTACATGGGATACATATGATCATTGGAACAGTAGTCATGTTTAAAAGGTGTCAAGCTCTGCTGTGCGGACAAACACATTGTTTGTTTGTTTTGTTCTGTTCACTATGTTTGATATGCTTGTCACACCATGTGTGAATTAAATAAAGCACTAAAATGGCTGGTAATTGTGTTGCTATACTATAAAGGCTAACGTGAACAATAGCGCTATGCTGCTTACAGTGCAATAGTGGAATTACCTTATATTTCGCTTATCTGTCCATTTAGCATTATACTCTTTTAAAACTACACTGCCCAGTGTAATTTCATTATCAAAGGGCTACGATAAGATTTATATTACACCAGTGACGTGGAGCAATAGGTGTGTTTACCAACACATCGGCTATTCGAACCAGAACACCAAGTCTTCAATTTCTATTAGCAAAAGCTTTTTTTTCAGAGTCAGCAAAAGTATTACAGTAATTGAATCTGTTGCCTCCATTAGACCTTTAGAGGCTTTCCTTAAAGGTCAGGAGCATATGGCAAGAAATTGGACACTAGACAATCTACAGCCACAGTTAAGTGTCTCACTCTACATGGGATAGATGGGAGATACTCAGTTAACAACCTGCAGCGCCTCAGATATGAAATGCAAAAGTTGCCATTTTTACTAACAAAGACATGCAACTGTACCATTCATGTCCATAGACATTGCATATGTGAAGAGAAAACTTCGAAACCTCATCTTCCGCTGTTGAAAAAAACATGTATGTTACTACATCATTGACAATACACTACATGCGGCACAGTGCACACAAAAACACCCACGCCCACACCCACATACACTCACCCACACACACACACACACACACACACACACACACACACACACACACACACACACACACACACACACAATGAAACAAACAAAACCGTTTTTTACGATATGAAATTAAATAACTAGTAGAGATTTTCTGTAAATCAACACTGTCATCTGAGCACATGGAATGTTTCCGCGTGACATAGTCTAGTGACATAGCCTATGAAAATTGCCTGAAGAAATTACCCTCATAGAAAATAATAAATAGTCATTCTAGTATTTACATATCTGTAGCATCATACCGTCCTCAACATTGAACAACCGTGGTGACCGCTCTCGTGCAAGTCCCAAGTATTGCGCAAAATATAACTTCCATCATGACTAGACACGTAAATGCATTTCGCTACCTCCAATTGTGGAAGATCGGGGTCCAGTTGTGTGAAGCTGTGCAGGACAACGGGACTCGCATCGCCGGCCACCTCTAGTTTTACCCCGTCCCAGATGTTACGTATCCTCCAAGTACTAGCATCAAACATCCCATCAGATGAAAGTCGTCTGGCGCCGCGCGCCTCGCACTGTCCTCCCGTTAGATAAACCATCGATTTGCTCACTGTCAGTACCTACACATCGGCAGTCTCACTTCATGATCAAAATAAGAAACGATTGAGAAGCTCTCTTTTTAATCGGTAAAAGCGAAAGACAATCCTAGCCTGGTAGAACCGGGACGATGGGAGTCTCTGAGCGCACACCAATGTATGACTGAGCAGACCGGCCAGCCAGCGGCTAGCACCGATAGCTCCTCCCCCACGCTAGAAATCTATACCCCCACAAGGGATGATGTCATTTTCGCACCAATGTGATGAAAAGAAGATAGAGCTGTTCTGTAGCACTTCAGATAGGCACTTTGGAGTTCTAGTAAACATAAGTGCTTGTGTGAGAAATCTGGGCCTTGCTATGTAGCCTCGGCCCAATGTCTTATCCTCAAATGTGCAGACAATCGGGCAGAATGGCTTTACTGGACCTCTGAAGGCACATAAACTAAACAGATTTTAGTAACTAGACTACATTTTACTGGTGTTGAGCAGGCACTTAGGCACAAGCCTTCAGATCAAGCAATAAATCCACCCACATATATTAGCTTTCAACATCACATAAATAATACATATACAAAAAAGTGACAGAAAAAAACCTAGGGGTTTTAAAAGAGTCCAATTAACTGTGTTGAAAAATAGAGAACAATACAGAGCAGGGGGGCAAACGAAAAAAACTAAACAAAAACAAAGCCGTCAGATCTGCCCCCACACATTATCCAAAGCAGCAAAAGTTTGGCGGCAATAGTTCCACATCTGTTTTGTGTTACAGTGCGGGGGCTGAGCCGGAGCAACTAACTTACTGCCAGTAAACGCTGGCTGAAAACAAAATCAGGGGAGGACGGAGGAATGTGGGGGGTAGAAGGGGGATAAAGGGTAGGAAGAGTACCGGTGTTTGGGGGGCTGTCTTTCTCGAAGAGAATGTTTCTAAAAGTCACTTTAAATTTTTTTGGTGACATTTGATTGTATGTTCAAAGTTTGCATACAGTGCATAGAATGTTGTAGTGGTGTATTTTTCACATAATTAGAACGGGCTTTTCCTGTTTTTTATAAGCATATGATTGTGTGTGTGTGTGTGTGCGTGTGGGCGTGTGTGTGTGTGTGTGATTGTGTGTGCACGCGTGTGTGTTTTGCATACTTAGTAGAAAATTACAAAACTACTGAGCTCTGAAATCAAAAGAAATGGGTGTTAATGAAGGAAGTCAACTGGGGCTTGTAAAATCATGCTCACCTCAATCGAGCAGACTCGAAGAGTTCTACACCTCTGAGACAGTATCTCGTCAACATCAAGCTATGCATATGGATTTGACACCCATGTAGGAACCTAAAGGCCATTCAGTGTTAAATATTTTCCCGGGCAGCATGTTTCGTAGTGTTGTTTACAACTGACTGGAGGATCGACCAGAATAATATCAAACCACACGGTTGATTATAAGATTCAAGGTTGCCCTTAAGGGCCTATGTTGACCCATGGCATACTGCCTTCTTGATCACAAATCCTGTCTTCTCTCAGCCTCTACAATAGCATAACTAAATAACCAGTCCTTTGTTTAATACCTCTGAGCTATTCCTTATTATCTCAGCTGACATTTGACTAATAAATATATCAGCTAGGATTGGGGGAGGGAGATGGGCCGATGTAAGTATTTCTATGGTGATAACAAAAAGATGGAATGCAGTTTTTCATGCCTTGGGTATGTATCACTAATCATCCATGCTTGTGTAGGTTGAACGGCACAGTATACAATCCACAAGCAGGGGAAGACCCTGCAAATGAATTGTCACTATGAAACACAGACTATAGATTACGTAACCATCAGCCTCTTCATTCATCCTAAACTGTAAACTCCACAATGTGCAGTAAAAACTACTATAGTGTTTTTACTGGCGCACATGTGGGAAACAATTCTACAGAAACAGCAATGAGTTTGGTTGTCCCCTCAGGGGAGAAATAACTGACAAAGCTTTTTTCTGTTTATAACAAATCCTGATGTAGAGCTATAGGTTGTTCACATTAAAACAACACCCACATCGGTTCAACTACAGACTTCTCTGGTGTGGCGTGGAGCTGCAGAATGTCCTGTAACAACACAGGAATTCCTGAGCCAACATGCAAAAGGGTGAGAGAAAATGAGTGGAAAACATTCAGATTATGGTAAAGATTGGAGATGTTGATGTTATTGAGGATAATGTTATAGACAGAGTTTCTTCCGAGTCTGTACTGCATTAATAAATTCCTGTAAACATGATTTGCATATTGCTCTAAAGGGCAATAAATAGACAAAAGAGAGATTCCAAAGGAAGAATGTGTGCCTGTCTGTAGGTATGCAAAATATATATGTCGCATGAATATTTGAAATCCACACACAGACTGATAATCTAAATTGAACAATCATGAAATAGTTTGGCTACATTGGGGGGCTGGTATCCTGCCAGAGTCCACAGCCAAGGCCAACTTATAGCAGACAGAAATCTGAGCACTGTTTGGAATCTGGGTCTTGAGTTTCAGCAGGCGTCTTGTTAGGACTGTGGAGATGAGAGAAGGTTTTCTGCTATCATAAATATGTCAGCCATTTAATTTGCCTCTTGTTTTAACACCCTGCACACCTGTATAGTTCAATGCACAAAGAACTGCGAAATATAGTTTGCAAAGCTGGCTTTTTCCAGAGTCAATGCCCTTAGCACAGTATCAAAGCTGAAAGGAGTGTCGTCTTTTCCTTTCCTTTTCACAAGCACCGATACCAAAAAATAAATACTGCTTACAGTAGTGTTAATGTGGAAATGGTTTACTAAAGAGAGATAGGATTTGATGTGTCAGGGATTACATTTCTTTGCGTCCGATAGATTAATCTGTTATTTCCTTCAGACTGACGTGATTTAATGTCTGACAAAGTCGGACCAACATTCCGGTTCTTGTGGCACATTTTTTAAGATGCCACGTCCGGAGTTGCAAAACACATAAGCTTATGGATGGGCAAAGATTCCAATTGAATTGCAAGCCCTGAAACATAGATCATTCACAGAGCCTGACAATTTGACAAGATGCTAACTCTTTCAATGTATGCTTGCTTGCATCTAATGATCTATCAAATATTCCGCCAGGCTAGAGGAAATGATCTCCTGCAGATGGAGGCAGTGGTATCACACTGAGATGAGACAGGCCGACCTGCCACAGAACAAATTACAACATTTGTCATTTGTCAAACGTTCCCCAGCTCCGTATGAAAACAGAGATATGATTTATTTACATAGATGCAAATCTCCATCTGTTTTTACATAATTATTCCACTTACATTCAGAAAAAAGGGCTAAGAAATCTTCTAATGGGGATAGCAGGTACATGTAGGGCTGGGCGATATGGCCTATAAATAATATTGCTATAATTTTTAGGCTATATCGCGATACACAATATACTGTATATCTCAATATTTTGAAATCGCCTTTATAGCACTTACTAAATGCTCGATTTAACCCTTTGATGCATACAATCACACCAGTATGATGATTATAGTAGTCCCTGCAGTATATGTCTGCATTAAGACATTGTTTATATTCATTAGTGGTTTTAATTGGGGCAATTTTAAACTTGCATACAAAAAGGGGAAAATCACTACCAAGTTAAATTTAACATAACAGTTTTCTTTTTGTGTCTGTGCGCTCGCGGCTTAAAACATTATGTGACAAATTTTTACTCGAATGTTCGCGATATAGTCATTTACTACATCCCACGTAGAAGAAGCCGCGATACATCGAGTATGTTTCATTTATCGCCCACCCCTAGGCACAAGCCATTGAAACTGAATGATACAGCAATAGAATGACTCCAATGACAGCCCCCCCCAAAAATATAAAATAGTTGTCTCTAAAATACGTATCATACTGTTTAATTGGGCATTTAAATAGAGGGAAACAGACAAAATGGAAATGAGAAGAGACAGGCTAAGTAGCTCTGCATATTGAAGGCAGAGCGGGCAGGCTGCATTAAGATGCACAGGCCCAAGCTGATGCGGACGCCGCCAAGCTTCCGTCGCCATGGAAACGGCGCTAAGCTAGGAGCCGCTCTTCCTGTCTAGAGAGTGCTGACTCGCTGCCAGAGACACACACACACACACACACACACACACACACAAAAAAAACACACACACATGTACACTCACGGAGGAGCCATTGACCCAATGCAAGGACAGGTCTAAGACTCTGAACAGCGTGTTTTACAGCATTATGTCTTAGCTTACAGCAGGAGACCTAAACAGATGGATTTCAAAAGCTATGGTCTTCCTCGTGTATGGATCTGGAACCCAGACATCTATGGCTGAGTCGAATGGCAAACCCCAGCGGCGTTGCCAAGTCTTTCAGAAACCCCCCCAACATGTTAACTAAACACAATCTTTCAAAACAGCAAAGCCCAATGTACCAGGCCATTTTCAGGGTCCTCATTCAAACTAGGATCCCATAAATCTTTAACCAATATATTTGATTAATGTCACACTATGAGTCAATGTAAATGAAGCCCACAAAAATCAGATGCTCACATGGCTTAAACATCTCAACCTCTGTGCCGTTGGCACAAATACAACAACAACTCTCCAAATCTTCCTCAGCACACAACACACAACACCCTACAGTGTGCAAACAACCTAAAAGACAAAGAACCAATTCCACTGACCTGCATTGCATACGTTGACAACATCCCCTCCGCTGAACCAAAACAAAAGCACTACGGACTGTCGTGAGATTTACAGGAGCAAAACCTATGTTTGTAGTTTTGCAGTTTCACAATGTTGGAGCCAAAAAGATGTCAGTGCCAAGGTAGACGGGCGTGGGTCAGGAAACTGCGCCGATATGGGGTGGGGGGGCGATGTCCAGTTCCTGTTCTGGACGCGCCGGACCGGACGCAGAGGATGGGCTGTGCGTTACACCTGAGATTAGGGGCATCGAGGTGACTTCTGATGTCACTGCCAACCCTCGATGGGGTCTTTAAAAAGTGCTTGTGTGCCTGAGGACAGGAAAAATAAAATAATTTTTGTTAATAAAAACAAAAACGCAAAAATATAGCGGATTTGACAGGTCAGGCGCTACGGATTTGACAGGTCCGGTGCTATGGATTTCCTATTGAGGGCCTGTCTGATATTGAAACTAACAAGGCCAATTACGCGAAGGTGGTCTGCTTTGAGCACATAAAAGACAAGTTTACTTGTATGGAAAAGACCACATCAAGCCAATCACATTTAATGTCTACAAATATAAAGAAACTCATACAATGAAGATTTTAAACATAACAGGGCTATCAGAAAAGCGTGCATAAACCAACCGTAGACTTCTTGAACCACTATCTGACAGAAACTGGTCAAGGCCGATTTCCCCCCTCTAAGTCCTACAGTTCTGTCCTTGGGGGCAGGAAAGCTCTGTCGTTTCCCTGCGTCCCCTCCCACTGTCCCGTCCCTCAAGCTCCGTCCTCTCCCACAGAGAGGCTTTGGACGATAACGAGCCGGCCTGTCAGTCAGATGAGGGAGGCCAGTGGTCTGTCAGCATGGCGGCAGCCGAGGTACAAAGTGTGGGCCGGGAACAAAGAAACGTCCCCTTGGCCATTCTTTTGGACTGATCGCCGTGGGCTCGGGACGAAACGAGACGAAACGAGACCTTGGCACTGATGCGGCCACGGAGTTCAAAGGTTACAGCGTGAAGGTTCCAGACGTGCTTAAGCATGATTGGTTGAATGTGTGTGTGAATGGACACTTTCCAAAAACACACACACACACACACACACACACACACACACACACACCAACACACATGCACAATGACATAAACACACGAGCAGACACACACAATGGCATCAACAAAGGGGCAGGTAGAACCTTCTTGTCAACAGTAACTATCTTTTGTTTGGTTTGAGGATGGGCTTTGGACATGAACAGAGGATATCCTCTCCTGTACCTCCTGCAACAACAGTATTTACTGGACAGCCATGACAGATGTATGAGGTTGCTTCAGAAGGAACACTCAAATCTAAATGGGGCCAGGACCTATTACGTAAATCGCACATACAAAAGATCCAAGGGTAGAAACCATTTGTCATTTTGAAGCTCTGGCTAAGAGTATAAATTCAACTGTACACCCTAATAAAAAGTGGCCCATGTAAAATGTAATGAATACTTGTGTATGTAGTGAGAGGGTCACGTCATCAGGGGTTAATAGGTTTGGGGCACAATGGCAGCCCCCCCCCCCCCAAACCTATTTTCTCACACAAAATGCACACACTAATTCCGCCTGGGTCATAGACTGCTGACCAAATAAAGGGTCAGAGAGGGGAGTCCATCCAGCCACCCCTCCATTGTCTCTCTGTACTAATGAGAGTGGCCTTATAACACATCCCTCACATTCTCTCGGCTCGGAGGAGAAGCCCTTCTTTGTTTTGTGGAGAGAGAATCGGCAGCAAAACAAGAAAGACAAAAGAGCCCACTTGACTGATACATGGTTGGACGGGCTACAAGTCGCCACCACATACACACGAGACAGTAAATCCTTGGAGCAAGGACGGACCTAGACTGATGGGTGAGTGGTCGGTGAATTGAAAGTCTCGTTCATTTGTCCATTCGAAAGGATGACGGCAGCTTTGAACATAATTAGATGCTGTTCACCCACAGTGCTGGCACAGGCTTTGTCCCAGTGAGGGTGACAGAGTGACTGGGGGCGGGGGTGCCGGGAAGGGGGCTGCCTCAAAGCCCAACCCCCCCCCCCCCCCTTCCCCCAGGACCATCCCCCTTTCATACGATGCCTGGTCTGGATGGCGAGTTGATTACTGATGGGATGAGGATGTGTGACGTGACTTTATGGTAAAGAATGGCCGTCATCCTCTATTTCAGGTATAGCGGATACTATACGAAAAATAAAAACAAGTGTGTGTTTGTGTGGGTTTCACATACAGGGGCACAAGTGTTGGCTACTTTTTACTGTTCAAGCAATATTTATAAACCTCAAATCACCTCAAAAACAGAGGCTACTGGAAAGAAATCTGGCTGAGCTTGTTGTGATACAGTCTAGAGGAAATGTACACTTCTGCACAAAAATCCTTCAGGCCCTCAATAGCCAAGTCACACTCACCACTCGTCCAACGGCTTGGGCAACAGAGACATCTACTGGACATTACCAACTATCAATCTACCAATGTTCCATCCCTAAATAGTTTTTCCAGTTTTTGTATGTGTGTATGTGTTTTTTTCTCGTACTATATTCTCATCATTCTCATACATACAGAGAAGAAAGAAAATTAACTTCACCTGGGATTAAGCGCCAGTGTTTCTAAAACGTACCAACACCAGCTTACTTCCGTGGCATTTTGTACTGTGTCTACCTTGCCAGGTTGTGACAGCTAAGTGCTAAGGCCAAGTGAATAGGAGGATTCTCCCTTTCCCACACTAGCCCCAACTAATCCGGGCAAACTGCCAGCGGGGTCTTAGGTCCAGCGGAGTGGCTTGGCCGTCTTGTCTGTTAGCATAGCAACGCTCTCGTCGAGGAGAAGGAGGGACGGGCAGAGTTGTGAAAGAGAAAACAGATTGAGAGTCGGCTATAAAACTGCCAAGCAAAACTAGATACAGAACCCGTAAGCAAAAATGCATGTGGATGCATGTCTAAGATTGTCCGTCCAAGTGGAGGATGCATTAGTTATTATGAATTAATAAATCATAAAGGAGAAATAGCTCACCTTGGTAGAGCACATAGGGAAGGAGAGTTCAATGGGTTCACATTGAGTGAACTGTACAACATAAAAAAGGTCCTTCAATACTAAGAAATGTTTAAAGGCATAAAAGGGATTTCACACAACGAAAAACATTTTAAAAAATGAAAACAAAAAAATAGAGCCACATAAGGCACATGTGTTGCCTTAAGACAAAAACAATTCTTAATGTGCAACACAATCAAATATGAAACGAATTGACTTACAATTGCGAAAGGCTGAACTCAAAATGTCACTCGAGGGATTCATGGTGGAAGAAATTTCTAAATACAGGCACAAAGTAGCAACAAAAATTCGTATTCTATTGTAAACTCAACGTCAATCACCACAATGTGAAGAAACCACTGAAGGAATGTACTTTATTGTACTATGTTGCCCCTCAATAGCTAGGCTGCTGTGCTCATTCAAGGTCAAGAGCTATTGATGCTCAGTCCTTTGGAAAGAATTCAGATAAAGTAAAAGCTATGAATACAGAGATGGGCATATACAAATGGTGCAGGACATGTTTTATGTTTAAAACTAAACTTTAAATGGGAAACTATACACAAACAAAAACTAAAAATGCTGATTTCTAAAAAGAATGTCGTTCAGGGAGTGCAGGCACAGCCAACTAGAGAAATGACACGAAGTTAAACCCCCCGCGCAGTGCGCAATGTCCTCATCCCGCGTGCTGTGGCACTCGCACAAAAGGCCTGGCCTTGTGCCAAGCTATAATCGCTTTTGTAAAGACCATGCGAAAACGATTCCTGCCCGAGGCAATTGAATGAAAATGCAATTGTTATGATAATATATTCGAATGTGGCCTAGTCCAGCCACGCTAGTACTGTTTATGTCCATAGGCACGTGATAGCGTGCTTTAAATGTTGCCATGGTAAGTAGACAACAATGCCGGTGAGCAATTAATAGTTCAGAAAATAATAGTACAGCCTAGGTTTACCAAAAGTTCCATTATATGCAGTATGCTTGTGCGAGTCTGCCATAATCTGACAGAGGGTTAGGCTATATGGTTGTAATATGCATACAAGTCATTTTCAAAACCTCCCACTGGATTTCACATGTTTACGCACCAAACAAGTCAAATGTGGGTATTTGTCTGATCTTGCCTGTGTATCCAGCATCATCATCATCTTCTTGGATTCATAGCCTCTTTCTTCTCATGTTCCATTCAAATCTCAACCGATCGAGAGGCACACTTGGCGGCTATCCTCCTCTCCACATCTAGAACAAAAAAACAGTTGAAAGCCGTCACTGTCAGGGAACACTTGTCAAATTTCACACCTCAAGTCCTCATTACCGCGTCCGTAGACGGTAGGTCTAGGTAAGAAAACCACATTTGACTAACGTTTATTAGCCTACATCTTCGGTGACTCATGTCAATCACACGTACACAAAAATATGAACACGGATAATGGGACTGCGTTGAGAAAAACATGCACTAAAATTTAAGAGAAAGGCTTCGGATTTAGATCGTGTAGGCTGCACATTACGCTTTCATTGAACTAACGTGGAGGAGGACAAATTGCAACGCTAAACCTCAGCATTAAAATATTGTTTTTTTTACCAAATGATTTCATTTCAATTTCTTCAGATTTTGCCAGACCTCATGATGGCCTATACTGACTGGCAATATGAAGGCCAACCCACTTCAATGAGTATATCCAACAATCTTTGTTCCTTACTTGTGTAATGAATGGGATGTAGCCAGAGCCTGGTGAGACTTGTCATCAGAGAGATTCTTCTCAATTGTCAGATCATTGCTTCTTCGTGTCCAATTCATTCGACACACTGGATAAAAAAATCCAGTCCAGGAAAAAGCTTCACATAAATGATCAAATCTAAATCCAAAGCACTGAAACCAGAATTAGAATATAATGTCTATGATGTAAAAAGGAAAAAGCAAACAAACGTGCCCAGAATAGAAATTCAGTTCATCTTCCCTTGCCACACATCATAATAGCATGGCCAACATTGGCCATTGGTGAGAGAGCACTCCATATTTCTAGGTCATATTTTCCAATGTTCTTTTTCCCTCACAACGCCAGAGACCGGTGGTCTTTGTCGCACGCAGATTTTGCTATCTACGGAGCATTTGATTTCCCTCTCTTTATTATAAGATTGATGGGCCTACAGTCAGGCTACATCTTTGAAGGTCCCATACAGTAAGATATGGCCGCTACAATGGATACATGTCAAATAGCATACTGCCCTCCTTCTCAAAAAATGTTTTCCCTTCAATAGCGGACGGCTCCCGGTGCTTCTACGCCTTTTGAAAAATAAAGTACCTTACAGTGTTCATGCCACATCGCGTATTCACAAGCTGAAGGTGTTGGGCGTTCCATGTACAGAAAGGAGAAAAAAATATAGAATAAATAAAATTGTATCGAGGAGCGATTATCAACGACGCATTAAAAACCAATTGAGGCAGACGTCACGATGATAAACAAATGCTCTTCGCATGTATTATTCTGATCCTTTAAATACACATGAACGTAATCAAGAGATCGAAGGTTTCATATTTTGCTTTTGCTGGCCGAGAGATCGAATCTTCAAATTAGATATAATATTCAAGCCTTTATGAAAACAGAAAACCCATCCGCTGTGCTGTGTTTGAACCTTAATCGACCTAGTTCAATCTGCGGATCTCTGGCACCCGTTTTTCCAATCCCAGATTTGGGGAGATGATGATCAGGCGCAGGCGGAGCAGTCTCGGCTAGGCTGCCTTGGCAAAGAGGTGCACACAGGCTGGGTTCTGCGTGCGTGCGCGCGCAGCCTCATATGGTTAGATTTGACCTCAATCTAAAAGTGCTACATTGCATATAATATAGTCCTAATACAAATCCATTACAATGCAAGTTGAGGATAAACATTAGATATATTTTGCAATCAAACATTAACCGTACGTTAGTTATTTAACTAATCATTTATTTATAGGACTTTTGGCTACGGACTAGATGATGATGATGATGATGATGATGATTTTAAAAAGTAACTGGGATTATAATGAGTTTTCAAAATGCCTGGAAACCCTCGACCCTTTGTTCTTGGTGATGCAAGAAAGACAAGAGAGCGATTGCTAAGGAAACAGACAGCTAAGACTTCCTAGAATTGGAGAAAATAATGAGCTAATAAATAACTGAGGCTTATGTAGCCTACTCGTGACATATAGAGTGTGAATTACACAACAGTACTGTCGATTATTTGCAGGGCAAAAATCCATCCAAATGGTATACATCAGAGCAATATATATTATAATCTAAAACAACAATGGCCCCCGCAAAGCAATACAGCTGCCAAAACATTACAGCCATGGGCACTATGCAATCTGACTTTGGGCTCTACACTAGGGGTATATGCCAGGCCATCTATTGATCTATTGTTCTAAATAAAGATCCGTCTTTGTATCTCAGATCGAAGTTTTCAAAACATCTGTACGTATGATTGAGTTCTTACATTTACACATAGTTTAAAGATAAGCCTAGATTTTTTCTCATAGTTCATTTAATTGCTCTCAATTTTGTTTTTATTAGGCCTATGTGAATTAATAATTTCTTGTGAAAACATTTCCTAACATTGTTCAGTAAAGTTCTAAAACAAATAAAAATGTCATATTATGGCTATTATTATTAACATATGCTCATTTAAGAAACGGATAGATAGTTCATGGAGGTTATAAATCTAATATGGGCAAGCAGCAAGCTTTGTATGAAGGGCCTTTATAGGCATTGGGAGGTAAAGCCTAGACTTCCTAACCATTCTGGATGATGCTTTACCTCAAGCGGCTGGAGGTTAGATTGTAACTGCTTCCTAATTGCAGTGGGTAGTTCTCCAGCAGAGGGCAGTGAAACCTCAGCTAAAGAGGGACAAGATGTTTCACTGCATTACATGCAAAAATCATACTTAATTGTTTCTGCAAATAGTCCAATCAATCTTTTCCTGATATAAAACAGTGTCCAATAATCTTACTTCACATTTGATTAGGGGAAATTCCGAGATTAACTTGAATTATGTCAATTAAGTAATTAAAATTAGCACAATATGTAACCCAATAGGTACAATTTTAGACAGCATGTAGAGAGGAAGTTTCTTGAGTTGACTGTCTGATAACACATCCAAAACAACGCTCTCTTTACACTGTTGCTTCAAACACAAGCTTTAGTACACTCGCTTGTTTATGAAAAGTATATCAAATATTATTGTAGATTACAGACTGGGGTTAATAGAAAATATTACCAATATGTCAAAATGAGAATCAGTAGTATTAGGGGAAGATATTTGGATTGGGTCTGCTAAAGTTTGGAATTAGCAAAAAGCATAAAAAGTAACAAATCAAGAGTTTAATTGTTTTTGTGCTTTTTTTATTCATTCTAAATGGAATAAAAAGAAGTCATCAATATTATACAGTAGTTGGAATAAAATACACATCTTTTGGGTAAGTGCCAGCATTCAAAAGTAACAATCCTCCATGCAAAAACAAACAGAAACATGAACAAAAGGTGTAACACAGTAATCAAAGGCCACAGGAAAAATAACCAAATCAAACAAACGGTTTCAAAAGGCCATATCGATCATTAAAACTAAAGCAACACACACATACCAGGCAAAACAATAATAAAAAGAACAGCGGTTTTGAATACAGTACTGCGTTTCCAGTTCATAAATATAAATGCTCTCTGCTTGGAGAACAGTACAAGGAGAACTTGTAAAGTCCCCTGTATTCATGCATTGATCCCATGCTCAAGACCTACACAGTTTGATCACACTGGCCTCTCGGAGTAATAAGATTCCACTCCAGTAACGAACAGTACTTGATTTCATGCATTGCAAGTGCTATATTGTAAAATAAAAACAAAAACAAACACTACAGTTGATCGTACAGGCCTTAAAATCAATGAGGTACAACCATAGAGATTGTTTTTTTGATTTCTATGGATGTGTAAATTCTGCTCGGTTCAAGTCTTCACCCTGTAAATGTCGTAGATGAAACGACGAAAAGGCCATATTGGCTAGCTGCTAGCGACAGTGAAGGCTAGCTTGGCATGTGGATAGTGACTAGCCGCTAGCCACGCGTCCCGGGCAAGGCTGGCTGTGTCTGAAGTTCATGATGTAGATGGCTGTCTGGTGCCACCAGTAGAACATCAGCACCACCAGCACATGCCACACCTGGTGACTGGCTCCCACGTAGTTCAGCTGGCCTGTGATTGGACGAGGACAAAGGTGAAAGGTCTGGAATTTGGAACATGTTTATTCAGAAAATTACTTAAAATTACTACCTTCCCAACTAGATCCCCTCTGTATTTCAAATACCTTAACCAACATTCACGTTATAATGTAGACTTTGTATTGAGCCAAATTGTTGTTATAGAAAAGGTACATAAAGGTATGAAGCTACAACGAAAGCTATGACAAAATTCGGGTTAGTATGTGCTAAATAAAAAAAAGATTGTTGAGTAATGGAAATCACCTGGGAAGTAACGCTCGGGGACTTTGGAGATGTAAAAGAGGAAGGCCGAACCAGCAATTACGTACATTCCAATCACACGAGGCAGGAACAGCTATACACACACACACAGTTTAGCGTTTTTCAGTTCTCAAAAACTCAATGCGTGTTGATAGCGCTGAGTTAAACACTATTTTGAAACCTGACCCATATCAATGCTGTGCACTGTGTGCAGTCTACTTATGCTTAAGTAATGTACCTGGACCACGTCAGAGTCCAGGCCGTCGTTGAGCCAGACCCAGTGCAGGGCGGGCACCACACCGTAGCAGACCACCGAGCAGAAGAGGCCCGAGCGGACCAGATGCCAGTCCTTGCTGAGGTAGCGGGGGTGGACCTGGGCTCCGAACACGGCCAGGATCAGACACAGCACCGTCACTAGGTACACCTGGCGCCAGAACTACGGAGACGGAGTAAGGGTGGGAGAAAGAAAGAGGGGAAGGGAACAGAAAAAGAGAGAAGGAGGTTGAGAGAAACACTAAGTTTTTAGAAAAGTGAAAAGATAGCCTTTTCAAGTCCTGATGGAGCCTCAGAAGGAGCTTGTGGGTCTCCATGGAAACAAGTCTATCTAAGAAAATAATGCAAGGTCATACAGTTTATTATGACATACAGGTCACAGCTCGACGGCCCCACCTCCCAGTTATTCACATACGTACAGCATTGCAGTAGAAAGCATAAAAGACTCCCGGCACGTAGCAGCCCAAGATGCCCACGGAGATGCCAGCGTAGTCCAGCGACAGCCAACGTCGAGACATCATCTCTGAGCAGTGGCAGGAGAACAGGTGATATCCCACAGAGCACAGCATGCACACCTGGACAGGTGGTCAAGAACGCATGGAAGTTATCACACCAGGAAATCAAACAAGAAATATAATCTGGGGCTGAAGATAACTCAGAATCTAACAGTGGGTCGTAGCACATGCAGGCACACGCACAGCCACAGACAAAATCTCTCTCTCTCACACTCACACACACACGCACACGTACACGCACACGCACAGCTAGTGTACCTGGAAGCAGAAGAGTCCAATGCAGTATATGACATAGTCCTCTCTGTGCGCTCCGGAGGCGGGAAGCACACTGAACAGGTCATGGATGCCCAGAGTGAGGAATAGCAGAAAGCCCAGCAGGTGGCTCCAAATGTTAACGGTTTCATTAGACAGCATAAAAATACTGGACAGAAGGACATAAAGAGAGAGAGAGAAACAGATTAGAGAGAAGGAGATAAAATTATACCTTAACGTGCCTTACAAGACAAAATAGCAAATAGGAATAGGAATAGCTGTTTGGACTGAATCAGAGGACATACAAAAACTACATAAAAAGTCAAAGTTCAAAAGAGTTAACAGTCAAAGATAAAGTCTACCTTCTCAAGCAGAGAGTGGAGGGCAGGTGCGCTCTGTACCCATCGGTAATGTAAGGATTATCTTTGAGGAAGAGTGGGATTTGTTCATAGGTGTACAGCCGTATACCCCTGGGTACCAGGATGGGCCAATACTGATAGCTACCCAGCTCTATGTAGTGAGTGCTCTTCAAGAGCTTGTGAGGCATCTTCAGAGGCATCTTCTTGGTTATTCAAGGTTCCGGGTGGACAATATAGCAAGCTAGCTGGGAGGTTAAGGCTGAGAGGAGAGGGAGAACATGTTGATTGGTTAAGTTTGCTCCAAAATACCAATACCATTGACACGAATACCAATTCCACCATCTTCTGACCACTGACTAGTTAAGTTAGTCAACTGAATGGTAATTACAGGAGTTGATTTCAGACCAAATCTGTTCACAGGAATAGCCAGGTAAATGTTTTCACTTACCTTTTTGAGCGGCCTTCTACTACATAGTTACTACAGATTTGCCATGACATTATAGTAATTTATTCATAATTGTAATTTATGTCATTATTGCAATATAGCTACCGTAGCTATAACAACGCTACTTTTTTCGTAGATGCTTGATAGGTCAGGTTATCCACCTCATTATCCTCCACTCCCTGGCTACAAATTGTATCTGGGTCTAATTACTGTAATGTACATGCCTACAGAGTTAACGTTATCAAGTTATTGATAACTTCTTAACATTGCGCTAGGTTAGCTAGCTAACGCTCACAGGTCAAGAACCGAGATTATACAACAAAGATAAACGGAAACGATAGCAGGAATTACCTTTGTTTCAGATCAGATAGCGATGACTGCGTCTAATAATGCAGCTAGGCGTTACTATATCGCCTCCCCCTAACTATGCATTTTAAACAATAGGGCCAGCTAAATCATAATAAAACACGGTATGCGGCTGGCTAGCCCAGCCAGGCAGCAGCGGCGGCAGCAACACAACATTCAGCTAGCCAACGCGCGACTAGAAAGATGACAGAGGCCCTTGTTTGAGAACAGTCTCAACAATGCCTGAGCTAAATATAAAACTGCAAGCAAATATAGCATTTTAGCATGTGTGAGTTACATGCATAGTAATGTAGCCCATGTCTGTGTTTATTGAAATAAGACCATACACAATTTATTTTACCCTTAAGACATAATTTTTATGTTTAAACATTATAATAAACATTACAGTCAAATTATATATATAAAAACATTTATTTACAATTTTCAAATGTGCAGAATATAGCTTTAGTTAAAACATAGCAGGTATGAAACTTGGGTTAAGCTTTGACAGTGGCATTCGTACAGAGGGTTGAAAATCCCAATTTTGGGAGCACACCAGATACATAGCGTAACCAATCTGGCACATATTCTGATACCCTTGATAATATTCTCATAGGCACTTAATTAAAGTAATACACGGAGTGAGCCAGGTTATTATTCAATTGTAGCTGTTCATTAATAATAGACTAAAGTATTGAATGTAAAATGCAATACAGCTTAAATTAATCTCTCCAGTGTTGTGAAAGATTACTATAGTGCAAAACTCATAATGAATCATTAAACTGTAGTTAGAAATAGAAGCAGAGTAGTTGACAGCTGAAAAACGCTTGCTCAGTTGAGCAATACTCAGAGTTCTATTCCAAAATTATACATGTCATTTCTCAAGTTTTGATATTTTATGATAAAATAGCTTTTTGGAAAGATTTTCAGTATATTTCTAAATGTGCTATTAGAAATTATATTAAGCCATCGTATTATGAATAGTTATAGGTGTTACTTTTACTAATTATTGGATATCTAATTTTGGAATAAAATGGTTTGAATGTTACTCCAAGATGATGATGGTACATTTCTCAAGTTTGGCCTCTAAGTAGATGGAACCCTTGTGAAGTTCATACAGCGTCCCTGAAAAAAAAAAGAAAAAGGAAAAAAAAACAGTCAGGAGTTTGCTATCTACAATCGAATATAATTCGTAAACACATTCTTTCCTCTAAATGATCACTTTCAGTTCAAAATATTCCATGGAAACCTATGGTATGGTCCTTAAAAGTAGTTCTAATGTAGATTTGGACAACAAAAGAAACTCCTCCCTCCACTTCAACCTTGTAATCATAATGTGTTTCAATGGCACTGTTTTGTATGACACTGTTCTGCCTTGCTGCTCTCTTTCCACATAGAGACAGAGAGGAGCAGTCAGACCTGCTGTCCAAACTGGTTCTGAGACATTCTTAACCAACCAAGCCTGTCAGACCCGCTCCAATCAATATAAGGCTGGTCCAGAGATTCTTTCTTCCACTTCACTCTCTTACGGAATATACATCTCAAATCATTTCAAGAGATGATCATCTAAAATACAAGGAGGCCTTAATGGATTGGCTGCGCGCTGGATACTTGACAAATCTCCAGAAATTGTTTTGACAACAGGGTGCAGAGTTGACATTTACAATAATTTCTTATAATTGAACTCAATTGAGGCAGCCGGCTCTGTCTCTGTTGGGCGGATAATGAGATGAGAAACAAATGAAGGATGGGAGAGGCGCTCGTTGGTAGGAGCAAATCAGTTTAATCACCCGTTATAGCAGGACAAGTGGGGCAGCAGGCCCTGTCCAAGGCTGTCAGAACACACTCACACGCACACACACATACACACACACACACACACACACACACACACACACACACACATACATAAAGTACACACACACACACACACACACACACACACACACACACACACATACACACACAAATTAGGTACCAGTCTAGGGCAGGGTGTCAAAGATGGTTATAAAATCTGCTTTAAATTGCATGTGCTATCTATGTATTCTGTAAAACATTGTCACCCAATGGTAAATATGATTGGGATAAATGCTAAGCTCTGAATGCTAATTTAGTCATCATTGTATGAACATCGAGTTGTGACGGACAGTGTGACCAGAGATCAAACTGCCATCACCACGACACACAAACAGTAACACAGCACGTCCTCTCATTCTCAATCATCTACAAACACACACACACAAAGAAAACACATACATGCCCCACCCACTCTTTGTTAATCAGTGGCGCTCGTTAGGGCTGTCCTGAGCACTGACAGCCAAGTGGCCTCACAAAGCCTAATGGTGTTAATAGGCATAGAGGTCACAGGGTCAGAGTGCACACACACACACACACACACACAGACAGACAACACACAATTAACTCAAATATAGGACACACGCACACACTATGTACAGATCATTAGATTATCCTTCTCGTACCATGGCTTTAGAAATCTCAGTTCCTGGTCAAAGCTGTCACCTACACTCTCACTGGACAGAATGGTCAGCGACCTGTCAGCTATGGCTTTCCCTATCTTCACTCGTATCTCTCTCTTTATACTATATAAACTGTATATCAGTGCAGTAGTCAAGTCACTAACCCTCGAGTCCGAGTCGAGTCCCAAGTCACCATATGTCCAGTCTGAATCCAGTCCAAGTCAAGTCACAAGTCCTCATAGGTCTAAATCCGAGTCCTGTCATATTATTCTGTACTGGTTCTCAAAATTAATATAAACCCACAAATTCATTAATATATCATCATAATATACTACTGAAGGAGCATCACATTTAAACATTACGTTTTCGAACAAAATTAAAACAAAATGTCTATGTCTTTAGAATATGGTCAAAGTTCTTATGAAAAAAACCTTTGACAACATTGCCTCAAGTCCGAGTCCAAGTCCAAGTCATCCCTGTAACTCGAGTCGAGCTCTACAGCACTGCTGTATATACACACACACACACACACACACACACATATAGATACAGGGTGAACCTCGAGGCTGAGGTACGGTGCACCTCACCTTATCCTGAGCTGTAGGCCTCATGACAGCTACTCGATCGTACTGTCTCCTGAGTAACGCCAGCAACGCATCAAAACGCCCCTGGGAGTAGAGAATACATACAGTGAAATGCAAACACACCGACTACATTTACACTGCAGTATAGAATAGAATAGAATAAATTATAATACATTACAATACAATACAATACAAAACAATTCAATATGGTATGATAATTTCAAAGTTGGGCACGACAAGTCTGTGGCAATTAGACAAAATCAAGCAACCAACATCTGAATGGGAGAACACAACATAAAGTCAAAAGGTACAGTGAAATAAAATCCAACTTTCACCATCCCAACTAAATAATCAGTACCTTGATGGGAGTGTACCATTTCGACTGTTCCTGGGGGTGGTAGGTTGGGGCAGGTCTCGGAGGGGGTCTCGGTATAATGGGCTCTTCCACTTCCTCTGGCATGGTAACCACGGCATTCTTGGCTTTCGTTAGCCGTGCCCCTTCCTCTGTTGAACCCTTTTCACCCCATCGAACCTAAACCACACATCATTGAAAAAGGAAAGGGTGTTGATTAAGTGTTCATTGTATAAGAAAAAGCTTTTTAAAAAGAACAATACCGAACTAAGCATCAAATAATTTATACCGAGTTTCCGTCAGAATGACACGTAATGATATCAGAGTTTAGCGCTATCAGCCTCTAGGAAGAAGGTTCTGTGCCTGTATCGTGGCACTCGGCCTAAACATACTCAGGGCCCATACAGTGTGCATTAACAGTCTATTTATCCTGCCATTGTAAGTTCAACTTTAGTCCCAGCACCTCCATACGTTTGATTCCTCCGGGACCCCTGCCTCCGTAATAGGAGGCATCCACGGTGGGCCACCTGTGTTTGGGTACTGGGTCCGCCTCAACCTACACGGTACAACAGCAAAATAGGTAGGAGAAGTTAGAGCGTGTACTTTCTAACTAAAGACACAATTATGATCAATTAACTCTTATTTGTACAGAAGTAGACAAGGATATGCACGTTCCAATAACATTTACTGTAAACTTTGTTGACTTGCCAGTCTTACGTTAAATATTTGTATTGTATGTCTATAAAGATATAGGAATTAATATATTCTTATTAATATAATTAGGTTTTTACTCACTGGCATCGGAGGTGGAGTGGGAGGGGGGCGAGAGGGAGGTGGATCTCTAATAACCTTTAGGATATAATATCAAAAGAATAAACACGGTGCCTAGCATTTATACTCAACTATTACATAAGTGCTTCTGGACAGTAAGCAGAAATTCTGGCCTTGAAGACAACGCAATCCCAAAGGTTTAATGGACGTACTATATCACTATAATACAAACATGTGTCAACATTACACACACACAACCACACACACACACACACAGACACTCTTACTCTGACACACACACACACACACACACACAAAGGTACTCACCACAGTGCAGCAGAGAGGCCAGAGCCACCACATTACTGTCAGCCCTATAAGCAGCAACAGAGCCAACAACAGCCATAGAACCCATGTTCCATTTGACTGTAACATACACACACACACACACGACACACAGAGTTCATAACAGCAGGACACAGATACTAATTGGTCCAGTTACAGTAATATGGGTAATGTAACCACGTCACTGCTTCGACTCACACATGCAGTAGCATAGATAGTGAAGGGGCTGGAGATATAGGACTTCCCATTGTTCAAGCTGATCAACACTTCTATAGATCTGTTGGAAAATACATTTTAGAAATATATTTAAGGTAAATTAAACTGATTGTACTAAAGAGATATTACATACACTTAACAGATAAATACAGAGAGAGGGAGAGAGAGAGAGAAAGAGAGAGAAAGAGAGAGAGAGAGAGAGAGTGAGAGAGAGAGAATGACAGTTAGTGAGTGATTCTAACTCACTAAGTGGGTCAGTCTAAGTTTACGTATCCGCTTGGCTCGATCCTGAAGTGCCAAGGCACTGTGCCATAACCAGCAGTCACATGGGGCAACGCTCTGGTCTCACACATATCCATTATTATGGTAGGAACACTATAACTCTATCTATGTATAGACGCAAACAGACACGCATACACGGACGCAGGCATGCAGACTCACACACACAAAAACACACACACATAAACGCAATACTTCCCTGACAGACTTTCGCTGTATGCACACACACACACACACACAAACACAGACAATATCAATCAGAAACCTGGACAGCTTGCATTGCATTCCCCCATCAGGCATTCCTTTCATGCGACCAACTGGTGCCCACTGCCCATATATGGAAACAGGAAGTGCATTAGCAGATGAATGGAGGGATGTGCTGCTGTTGCTGTTCAGTTAACGATATCATCGTCTTAAACTGGAGCAGGGCAAGGAGAGAGGGACGGAAAGAAATAAACAAACAGGAATGATGGTGGAAAAAAAGAAGGGAGAAACCGAGAGAGAAGGGATGCATATACAAGGGGTATATGAAGGATAGAGGAGAAAAAAGCGTCAAGATAAATACAGAAAAGAGATTGAAAAACGGGAGAGGGAAGAAAGGAGAGGATAAGAACCGAGAGGGGAAGTGATGGAAAGGGCGGGGACGGTTTGGGGGTACTTACTGTCCAATCTCATGCAGCAACGGGGCGGGGCACATCAGGTAGCCATCCTCCACTGCTGTAGGCTGCTGGTCTGAGAGAGGTAGAGGGAGGTAGAGGGTGGGAAGAGTGAATGAATAGAGAGATAAAGAGTGTGCAGGAGAGATGGTAAGAGTGTGTTAGAAAGAGAGAAGGATCGAAAGAGATTTAGTGAGGAGAGACAGACAAGAGAAAAGAGACAAATGGAGAGAGAAAAAATTCAAGAAGGAATGAGAGAGGGAAGAAATATAGAAATATTAGAAGGTAGACAGAGAGAGAGAGAGAGAGAGAGAGAGAGAAAAAAGAAAGAAAGAGAGAAGTGGAAAAAGACAGCTGTGGGTTATCGCCATGGCCTTGTGCGTGTGTGTGTGTGTGTGTGTGTCTGTTTATAGACTAAAGAGACAGTGACCGGCACTCAGTGTTCACTCAGCTCAACAATACTGTCTCTGTTCGCTAGCTCTAGTCAATAACGACGAACTAGATGCTGTTTCGAGGCTTATTTACATCACAGATTCCCAGCCTGTGAATCGTACTTAGTTACTTGTAAACGAGAAACAAAATCAGCTCTACCATAAAATAAAACAAGAACCGCAGAGTTATAACTGCCCTAAACAGCAAAACATTTATGACAAACTCCAGGCTACTTCTTTGGTGAAGTGAAATAGACAACTTGTGGTCTGGTGTGTATTTTAAAGTACTGGCTGATTATTGTGACTGACTGTAGGTCTTCTGGTTGATGGTCAGTGAGCAGATCACCTCCTCGGCTCTCCTCGGTCGGTTGAACCCGCTTCCCCTCAGCACGATGTTAAAGGACTCTGAAAACACGCCAGCCCACAGGAAGAGGGAAAACTATGAGAAGCTCTGAAATATTATCCAATAAACTTATATTTGATTAAATTACAAAGTCAATGGCTGATGCAATCTGCTTTCTTTTACTGCTAAGTCTGGACAACAATTGCTACATAGATGTATTTCAGGTTGGAATGTCCAAAGACATTCACAAATGTTTTTGTTCTATGAACCATCATTAAATTAAATGTCTAAATCTCCTCACCATTTACACAAACGCTTGATGGCTCTATTCTGAATATCTCCGTGCAGGATTGCTTCAAGACCTGCAAGACAATGAGGGACATGTTCTAACAATAAAATCTAATTTCTAAAATCTAATTCTAACTGTTAAAATAAAAAATATTGAGAAAGTTGTCATCTTTTTTACCCTTACCGAGTTCACTATGGTTTTGAGCGCGTGAAATCCTGCCAGCACTGGGAACACTTGGTCTGGGCTGTCTGCAATGTCAGCAAGCTGAGTAACAATAAGGAAGCACATGTAAAACAACAAACAACTAAAAATAAAAACAATGTAAACAAATACACAGAGCACAACAGGAGCAAAAACACACTTACACACATATAGGGAGGTACAGCAACAGCTTTATTTTATTTTCATCTTGCTCAATTAGTCTAGCCAGAGGGTCCTGCGTCCGGACAGCAATAAAACAGACAGATTTTACAACAACCAAGTTATTTCAAACTAATTCCAAAAACCTACAAGTTCATAATTGAAAACAATATGAAATATAATTAATTCATATTGGTTTGATAGTTAATGATATGGTGCCTACCACTATTTTTTAAATAATTTTTTTAACTTCATTTTGGTAGTTAGAAGAGGTCTCCGTTTATTAGCTGCCTACAGGCACTAGGCTCTGACTAAGCTAAGCTAAGATAGAACCAGAAAAAATAAAACATGGCTGACGCTGCACTTCCCTGTACACACAGTATGTCTATTGGTCTTTATACAGTGTACACGCGTAGAGCCCCACTGAGACGTTGGGTGGCATACCACCTCATGATCACTGCAGTGTCTGGGGAGCAGCATCAAAGAGCAAAGGCTCTGGGAGGGGTTTCTGGACGCGGTCCAAAGCTTTCATTAGAACGTAATGAGAGACCAGCTCAGGAAGTATGGATGGCAAATTAGAGTCTGACCACGACACTTCCCCCCCAGTCCCCAGAACTACCAACAACCGTTTAGGCAGGCGGGCAGGCAGGCAGGCAGACAGAGTGTGCACCATGTTACCCCTGGAGTAGGAATGCTATTTTACAAACTACTCTATGGCTATTCAAATGTTTTAATTTGCCCAAATGAGTAACTCAGAAAACAGTAAAAAATTATTTCGAGCAAAGAGTTGTGTGGCATGCAACTCTCAAAAGGCTTTTTAGTTTGTTGGATTGAGCCAGATGGAGGGGTTGGTGCATATATCCAGACAGAAAAGCACAATGCATCAATAACCTATAGAAAAATCCCAATGACAAAAACTAAACAAACTGTTAATGGCACATCAAGGAAACCTAAATATGAAGGGTTGGACTAGAGAACACTTGATCTAAATAAATTGTTGGTCAGTGTGGATTGATTTGTTGAGATTGTACGGGGGAAAGAGCGGAACATGTAGAAAAATCCTGGGCCACCTAACTTTCACATAAAACCATATTTTTCCCAATGGATCAAGGGTCCATGTGGTGTATTTATAATGCCAATATGTATCAAAGATAATTAATTGGTTTATGATTGAATCATTCCAATGTTGACTAATAAAGACTATTTGATGGAAATGATCTTATTTCTCACCTGTGTCTGATCAAAATCCATGACTCCGATACAGTAGACTCTTGCACCGTAGCCTCTAGCAGCATCTGCCTGATAAAGTCACAAGAGGTCATAACTAACAGGCAGAAGGACTAGATCCTAGTATTAATAATAATTCATTTTTTTCTAGATACTCAAAGCACTTTACACACATTTTTGTGTAAAGCGCTACACTTTATTACCCAAGTTCTACTACCTACACCTAAAATATGTACATTCACAGAGATACTTCCATTTTTGTTTAATTATTAAATACAGTTGAAACTATGAATAATTAATTAAACGACTAAAACAGCAGCACGGTGGCTCAGTGGTTAGCGCTGTTGCCTCACAGCAAGAAGGTCCTGGGTTCAATCCCCACCTGGCCCAAGGGCCTTTCTGTGTGGAGTTTGCATGTTCTCCCCGTGTTTGCG
>JAVQIZ010043894.1:0-62383 GCA_036023535.2 Galaxias brevipinnis | reverse complement strand
GCTGCCGCTGGGCGTCTTTGCCTAGTCTGGTCTTGGCGTACCCACATGTGACCAGACGCCTTCTGCTGGGGCAAGGCCACCTGCATGTTGATTTTCTTCACTCCCTTAGCCGCCATTTGGCCGCTGTTTACCACAGACCGTAGATGGGGTACGGCATGGGGAAGCTCACTTACTGGCCGTGCAGTCTCGACAGTAACAGTGAAGGCGTCCACCCTCCGTTGATTCTCTGCCAGTGAGAGGCGTGCACAGTAAGGGCATGCCGCTTGTGGAGTCAGGGCAAGGCCACCGTGCACTGGTCCGAGACAAGACTCGCACCGGTCGTGAAGGTCAAAGCTCATGATGTAGCCGGTCCGGCATACAGAGCAAATCCTTGCGGCGTCGTTCAAAAACATAATTGTTTCGTTGATAGTAATTTCTCAAAGTGCTGCTTGTACGAAGCTAAAGAAAACTGTGAACCGATTGTCCAGTCTCACCCCTATTTATACACGAGGTGAGGACTGAGGTGGGGCCTACGTCAGCAGGTGGGTGTGGATTACAAGTTTTTCAGTGCTGCGCGTGTGCGCGAGGGATGAACCCATCAGCGAGTATGGAATTAGATCGCTATCAATAATCACAAGTAAATGCAGAACAATTCACAAATATATTTCCTGATTTATAAATGATGTGGTTCACAAATAAATGTATAAGGATTCACAAATATTTGTTTGGTGATTTATATATAAGTGACACTGCTCACAAATAAATGCATATCAATTCACAAATGTTTTTAGAGATTTATAAATAAATTACGTAGTTCATACAAATATGTTTAGGTTTAAACAAATGTAAAAAAAATCTCAAAGCGGTTATATTTATTTGATACCTGGCGAATCTGCATTTGTGAAGTGCCTAACATTTCTGAGCAGTGTCACTTAAATATAAATCACAAAAAAATATTTGTGAATCCTTATACATTTATTTGTGAACAACATCACTTATATATAAATCAGGAAATATATTTGTGAATTGTTCTGCATTTATTTGTGATTATTGATAGCGATCTAATTCCATATTAGAGGGCGAAGCCTATACGAAATAGAACACAGATCCACTACCCCCCCCCAAAAAAAACACATAAGAAAACTGCGGATTAAAATGACTAAAATGAAAAGCATAAAAACAAATATAGATTTGTAAGATTTAACTTATTATATATTTTGTTTATTTTTTTATTATTTTTTTTTAATTATAGATTTTAGTTTTGCTTATAGTTTTCTCATATTTTTCTTTTGGATTTTAGTTTTTCTTATGGATTGTCTTTTTTAGCTTTTGGATTTTTTGGGGGCTTTTGGATTTTAGTTATGCTTTTGGTTATCATCTTTTTTGTTTGTGGACTTTGCTTTTACTTTTGCTTTTACTTTTGTAGACTTTTGGCACAAATCTCATTATTACACAAATGCAATAATAGTTTACCCAGTGCGTCCTTGCTGAATATAATATAAATAGGCTAGCTAGAGACCAGATGGATAAGTTGTTATGGCCATGGGTCTGTGTACTATCAGTCACCATGGGGGCATCAATATTATGTAGGTCATATTGTGGTTATTAACTTTTTCCATTGGTTTATGTACTGTATGTCCTCTTTTTTGCATGCCCAGTTAAATCATTATAACCATTGTTTTTGCAAGTTTTATAAGAAACAAGCACTTTGTATTCAGTCATGAGTGCAATATAGCTATTTTATGCATTCATATAGTTTTAGCTGAGTGATTGGGTAACTGAACAACATTAAATTCCCATCAAAGGTGTAGTTAGCATTGTTTGTATTAAAATGTCAGAGGTCTCCTTTATTTAACTCAGATTTCATTCGTGGACATGAGCATGTGACATTCTTAAAAAAGAAAATGTTGCAGTCAAAAGGAAATTGTAAGTTGAGAGATGGTAATACTATGGCATCAATTGTTATAAAAAGCTGGAATTTATGTACTGGTGTATTCAGGAAACTGCGAAAGAACAAGATAACAGGGAGACTGATAGTTCAGAGGTAGAGGTGAGTGTGAAAGTTGGCTGCACTTAATGGTATTTCCAGTCATGCCAGTTTGTTGGGCATATAGTGTTACATACACTGAAATTATACACACAACCATGGCCTACTGTTTCCAGCTAACATACACATGCATTAATAAAGTGTTGCACTCGTGAGCCCTTCCAATAAATTGTCCATAGGAACCCGGGCTAGGTCTGGAGAAGAAAAAAAAAAAAGTTGACCCCCACATTGTCCTCTTATATTTTGCACTCTGAACTTAATCAAATTAGTAGCTAACTTAAATTGCAACAATTTATTTAATAGATACAATTAAATTGGTGAGATTTCTGCTTTACAGCAATGGTGATTTAAAGAAGTGGTGATAACTATTTCAAAACAGTGGCAGGGAAAATAAGGGCTCTTAATGCACTTTCTGAGTGGTTTTAAAAAAATTGCACTTAAGAATACTTAGATGTAAAAAATATTAGAAACCGCACATTTATCTAAGTTACCATATGCAGTATAAACATGAATAATTTAAAAAAAAGTCAGAAGAACAAAAGTAAAAACAAAAACAATAAGACTGACTAATATAATTATTGTCTATTTTCTGACATTTTAGTTACTCATACTAAATATCTGCTTTTTGACTACAGTTTACCCATTAAACCTTTCCTTGAATTAAGTTCTGGTTTGAAAATTATGATCCAACATTTTGGTATGAATATGCACATCAATAAACTAAAACTGGAGGCCAGAATAGCAAATATCTCCACTGCTACTGTGAACTTTCCAGGAGAACTTACATAAGCAGGGATGAATGTTATCCACACCGCACAGAATATGAACATGCTAAAGCTGATTAATTTTGCTTCATTAAAGTTATCAGGCAGTTTTCGAGCTAAAAATGCTAAAACAAAACACATAAGAGCCAAAAGTCCTATATACCCTAGTACAGCCCAGAACCCTATAGGGGAACCAAGGGCACATTCTAGAATTATCTTTTCTTTATAGTACTTCATATTTTTATTGGGAAATGGTGGACTGGTCTTTAACCATATTATACAAATGATGACCTGAATAGATGTAAGAGACATAACACTCAGTCTCTGCTGGTTAGGCCCAAACCATTTCATGACATTACTACCTGGAAGTGTAGCTTTAAATGCCATCAATACAACTAAGGTTTTTCCCAGAACACAGGAGACGCAGAGGACAAATGTGATTCCAAAGGCTGTGTGACGCAACATACAGGACCACTCTGTTGGCTTGCCAATAAAGGTCATAGAACAAAGGAAACATAGTTTCAATGAGAAAAGTAAAAGAAAGCTCAGCTCTGAGTTGTTGGATCTTACAATTGGGGTTTCTCTATGAACCCAAAAAATGACTGTTGTTACAAATGACATAAATACACCAAGAATGCTGAACAAGGTCAGCAGTGTTCCCATTATCTCTTCATAGGAAAGATATTCATTAGGTTTTGAAACACACTGGTCTTTATCTTCATTTGACCAGAACTCAGGAGGACATGTCAAACAAGTAGGTGAGTCTGTAAGAGTAATATTAAAAAGAAATAAGTATAAATAATTTAAATACAACACCTTTTGACAACCAGCTGTTTTCAAATACATACCTGATACATTGCTTATTGTCCCATCTGGACAGTCGAAGCAGTCAAAGCAGCACACCGGCAGGTTCTTGTTTATGGATTTGCGTGTCCCTGGTTGGCATGGCTCTTTACACACAGATCTTGGCACCTTTCAAAAAACATTTCTGCTCCGTATTAAGTTTGTTTCAAGAAGGTTATCGGGCACAATTTTCAATAGATAAGAGCATATAAAAATACACTGCATGGAGTGTAATGAGATCCAGTAGGTCATCATTTAAAAATATAATAATCATTAATATTTCAGTCAGGACAACTTACGATATGTTTAACAATGTATTACAATACATGGTAATCCATTAGAATTTGGTGTCAAGGGTCTGCTGCTCTGAATTACTAACTATTTACTAACTATACTAAGAAATTACTTACTTATTAAATATAACTTGAGGTCCTATATAAACACATGAACAATCATGGGTAGGGAGCAGACATCTGAATATTTCCTGTCAGATATTCAGCAACAGACCCTTAATAGGTGGAAGCTGGGGTGGAGATGGGCAGCAGCAAGAGTGGGTGCATAGTGTGGTGCAGCAAGAACAGGTGCATAGTGTGGCGCAGCACCGAGCAAGAGCAAGTGTGGTGAGTGAACTACGATTTAAGTAGAATCATTCTACTGGTATAGACTGGTTGACTGATGTCACACGGTTAAATGCTGTGTCTGAGTTGCCTGCCTGAACTAGCTCTACCAAGATGTCGTCTCCTATGTTATAATACAACTTTTTTAAGGTAAGGAAATATCCATGGCTCACCTCATGGCTGTTTCCACCCCATACTATTTTCACATTCTTCTGAAGTTTAAATTTCTGCCCCTTGGGAAGAGACGCATCGTAGCGGCCAATGTTGACAATGTTAACCGAACCATCTTCTCTCATCTGCCAGTTAACTAAGTCATACTCAGCCACTGAGTCCCCATTTTCATCAAAGAAGATTTTTACCCCAGTCGGAGTGGTGAAATTCACAAGTTTCATGAACTTAAGTACCTGCCAGGGAGATACGTTAATTATCAAGAACGCAAAGAAACAATGTACAGTGACTATGTGGACATAAGCATATCTTTACAAATAAGAACAAAAAACTTAACAGAAATAATATTCTAACAATATTATAGTTGATAAGCAGAAAATCTTATCCAAATTGCATGCTGGTTACTACATTAAAATAGAGTACTGGAGGTGAAGCGATCAATGAATCAAG
The DNA here is from genome assembly GCA_036023535.2 of Galaxias brevipinnis. Lineage (NCBI taxonomy): Eukaryota > Metazoa > Chordata > Actinopteri > Galaxiiformes > Galaxiidae > Galaxias > Galaxias brevipinnis. Next base: position 57,515 of record JAVQIZ010043894.1, on the reverse strand, counting down.
TAGTCAAAACAAGTGCAGCTCTTTCTCAAGATTGCTAAGTTGTTATCAATGGAACAACTGAGAAAGCATGGTAGTCAAGTAAGAGAACTACAGTGCCTATGCAAAACCTGCATAAAACAACATTACCTTACATCTCTTTAATCTCACCATCTTTGGTTGAACATCAGTTTTGTTGACGCAAATGTCTCCTGTTGAAGGATTTGAACCATTTCGACACTGCAGAAGATCCTGTAGGGCATGTGCTACAACATAGACCGACTTGTATACATTATGCACAGTCCTGGATTCATTTGTGTCTGTATAGTCATTGTAAACTTTTCTTAAATCTTCAGTGCCATTACACATTTTGGATGTGTTAGAGGAGGAAAGGCTGCAGCCAAAGACACCTTCCCAAAAAAGCTGAACCTGATTACTCTTTGGATAATCAGATGGACGCAGACTCAGGAGAAATTCACTCAGACCGGGGATCTCAGCAGCAGGGATGGCAAAGCCCATGGCACCCTGCAAAATACTCTGTCTCTTTGCTGATGCCAGGGCATTTGTTGTGATCCAGGACTCGGTGCCAATCCATTGTTTGCCAACTATATTCCTTCCCTCCATTTTGGCTAGAAAATTGCTAGCATACGATTGAGACATAATTAAAAGCACCACTGTAGAAGAAGAGTGTTTTATTGTATTTTCAATATCATTTAACTCTGTGGTGTATTTTTTTAGAAAATATAACAAATATTCAATGCAAATTCCCTCTTTTTTTGCTTGCTTAATAAATGCATCTTTTGCTTTAACTGAGTACGTGCCAATAGAGTAAACGATTCCAACCCATTGCCAGTCATAGTACTTCATTAGCTGCAACAGAGCTCTAACTTGGAAGTAGTCACTGGGTACAGTTCGGAAGAAACTAGGATACTGCTTTTTGTCACTCAGGCAAGCACATGTGGCAAGGTGGCTGATCTGAAGAAAAAACAAAAATGTAATTACAAAGGACCATATTCAACTCTAAACAATTTGTCATTATAATGTTGTATGTTTGACTTGCTTTCTGCAAATGTAATATTTTAGACTTAAAACACGACATCAACCAAATATGATTTGTCATATTTGGAGCAATGATGTTCTGTTTCTACCTGTGGTATAAAGAATGGGGAAATAAGCTGATTAATGTCCTGACTGGGTCCCGAGGAGGAATGTCCCAGAAGTGCCAGGATTCTATTGCCACAGTTCTGTTTTCCTTGTTCATCTTCGGTAACAAATTCTAGGGTTGCTCGTAGCAGATTGTTGCTCCCACAGGCGTTGTAAATCCTGTAGCCTAATTTTACACCAGGGAGAAGTCTAGGGTTGCGATTGATCTCTTCCACAGTGAATATCAGAGTCCGGGCAAACTTAAGTTCTCTGTCATTTCTGCTGTAGAAATGAAAAGAAGATAAGCAGTATTGGTCACTGAATTAAAAAAAAAAAAGCCCTAAAACAGGAGCCACAGTACATGAGCCATTACTTCACAATTCTATAAAATATAAAAACTACAGCCTCTGTCTTTTTAACATACCTTTTGCATACGATTTGTGGTAATGCTCTGTAGTCAAAGTACTCTGAAACGCCAGCGCTAACCATGGTGAAGGCTCCTCCTATATTTAAGTCACCATCTTCAGAAAACTCCAAGAACCCTGTCTTTCCAATCTGTTTACATTCACTGCTGTTTGAATGTATCGTTGCTGGAAAAGCAAAAATGATAACTAGTATCCACCTCATATTGTTTCCCTCTACTCCTCAAAATGACTCTCTTGGCTTGAATATTGCCTTTTCTAGTTTAGTGGGTGTGTCATTAGCCAATGATAATTGACAATTAATATTCAACAGTTTGTGTGAATTTTTTTTTATTAGTTTGCTTTTTTAGGGAGGGAGGTGGAGTAATGGAACATAGGGTGACGAATCTTAATGAAAAACAAAGTGTAACACATAACAGTGTAATATGGCTTTGATAGGTCAGAGCAATTTGAAGGAGATGCTTCTAGATAACGTGATTAGGTATTCAAGTGAGGTTTTTCTGATAAATGCTCCCTGCTGTTGCCCTGCTAAAATGTCTGCCATATAAAGGCTTAAAATTGTCTGGGAACTTATGAAACCACTTTCAGGTATCAGCAGTCTCACTCAACGGGGTTAACGTTAACACTATTTAAAATATTTATGATTTTTTGACTAGAGGACTTGAAATAGGTAGTAACTAAAACAATTGTTCATATAGTAATGTTCCTAAGTTCAGATATTCTTTTGTTAGCTTTATTCTTTATAGGGTATGACACTAATGTGTGGTTTTGAATAGTCTAAAAATAAATGTGATTTTAAGGAATATTTGGAAATACTTGAATTGTGTAATGTCAACATGAGATGTGTAAGCAGTCAATACTGTAAAAATACTGTGAGTGAAAGTGAAACTGTTTATTTTTCATAATAACTATTCTAAGAACGGTGTTTCCCTTTTTGTATTTATTGAAATTGCAATGGACACTCAGTACATCTTATGTTCAGAGTATCTGCTTAATAGAAAGTACATACAAAACTTAAACTGCAAAAACCAGCATTCTACTTCGCTGCATAATACCCTCGAGTTATGCAGGCAGACGAATAAATGCATTATGTTTAACAATACTTATTAGACTAAATGTTACAAGTGAAGAATAAAGCCTACATGCTACAGGGATAGGCAGAGAAACAAATCGTGTTATGAGTCATAAAAGCATCATCACAGCCCAAAACTTATCGCTGTTATGAGATCACACTCAAAAATAGCAATTTCCTTACAGTGCCATATGTCCTAGATTGGGGCTTGGTAAGATAATTGTAAAAAGTACATAAACAAGCAGACAATGTAATGTGACAGCTAAAAAAACGACTCTCTGCTGGGAAGGCCTAAACCATTTTATGACATTATTTCCTGGAAGTGTAGCCCTAAAGGCAACTAGCACCCTTATTGTTTTGCCCAGAACACAAGAGATACAGAGAACAAATGTGATTCCAAAGGCTGTGTTACACAGCCTACAGGAGCACTCAGAGGGCCGACGTGTGAAGTTCAGAGGTGATAGAGAATACAGAGTCAACGTGACAAGCACCACCATTATGGTATTCATCCTAAGAATAGGACAATCCCTGCGAGGTATATTCATATTCATTGTCAGATATATTACAAGAAATACATAGGCTGCCAGCAGAAATCCCTGTGGCCAGAGGTTTAATTCTGTGAGTCGTCCACTGTCCCCAGTCTTTGGAGAGAGGGCATCTGAAATACATTTGCTGGCAGCTGGGCAAACCAAAATTTTATTGGTAATATTAAATAAACTGGTTCATAGTCAGGCAATGTTATACCATTTTTAAAATGTTTTTTAAGTAATTTTGTGTAAAGATATCTTACCATTTTGATGATCACAACCACAAGACATCAGAGAGCAGATTGATTTTCTTCTGTTGGACCCTGTAGGGCAAACACGTATCCATACTGTCTTTGATACCTGCTGTAACAAAAATGTGTTACAAAATAAAAACTCACACGAGAGCAATGAATGCATTGAATAATTTGATGAAGAAATAAATAGCTTGATAGAAAATTTTAATGGAACACAAAGGCTTGTGATAAACAATGCCTGATATTCATGTTATTGAAGTAAATATTGTGTAATTTATGCTGGTCGAATGTGGCTTAAATACAGTATGTCACTAGGGTTCTACTGGTCATTAAACAAGTATGGTTAAATTGTTGACCAGAACAAAATATCTGGCAGAGTTTAAATGCATACAGTTTTTGGCTTGTCTTTCTAGTGAAGCTGCCGTTGTGTATTCTCACATTAGGGAGGCCCACTGATCGTTTTGACACACACGCTGCGGAACAGCGACTGGCTTGGCACACAGGTGGGGAGAAGCAGAGCTGCAGAGCGGCAGGGATGTACACCCAGACTTCCCAATAGTGGATCCAGATTGGAGTTTGCTCCGATGCATTCAATGAACTTAGTCCCAGGTAGTTCACCAAGATTATAACGAAGGATTTTGGGATGACGAGCCATATCAGTCCAAGTATCAAACATTTCTTTAGGTCTTTGCCTTCCAATTTGCACAGCCCATATATAATGATAGCATATTCCCTGTTCCCAGGATCCAGCATTGGAACCAGAGTTGTGATCGGCAAGTATTCTTTGTTCATTGCTTTGAGATATGACAAATACATATGTATGTTGCTCAAACATGAAAAGCTGCAAAAATAGGCTACCTGTGCAGGTAACAGGATAAAAATCAAGTTAAAATGTTCAATGTTCAATGCCAGTCTTTAAATAATAACTTTGTGATTTAAAAATAGCATTTAAACTAAAATTACATATTGCCAGGGAAAAAACTCTGACTCTCACTTTTCGCATGTTCACGAAGCTGTCAGGCTTCAGAAATACCAGGACTCTTTTGCTGCAGCTTGGCACTCCATGTATATTTCCCTTCACAACCTCAAAGGGTGCTTGTTGCAGTTCGTATATCCCAAAGTCTGCATGGACTGTGTAGCCAGTACCAATAGCACATAGACGAAGAGGGTCTTGGCTGATGCACTCCATGGTGAAAAGCAGTACCCAGGTAGATTTAAAGTCTGTTTGAAAAGTTCTAAGATGCAGAAAATGTATTATTACATATTATGTTTTTGATTCACTATTGTAATATCTGTTACATTATTAAACACATGTAAGATATTCACATATCTCATTGTAAACACATGGTGACATGGATGAACACTGTAAACACATACAACACAGTCCATATCGACATTATCAACGGATTATCAACGGATCCGCAATCACTGTAAAGAATAAGCTGATTTGAAAGTTTGAATAGATTCATTCAGTTATAGGAATTTCTCTCGAGGTTGTTTAATTGCCTTCCCAGATTTTCCCTAATGTACCATTTAAACACCAGTTGTTCCACCTGTTTTCCCACAGAAAGATTATTCAATCATTTAACTTATTAGACAAACAAACAGAAGGTAATCTGGTGCCTTTGAATACTGCAGCAATTCATAACGAAATTGTTTAGAAGTGAGAAAAACAGAGGGTTAACACCATTTATTAATACATTTGCACAGGTAATAAAATCGATACTCTTCAATTAACCGAGAGTTCTTTACGGAACTCACCTTTCTTCTTTTAAGATCATTCTGCGTAGACAGAGAGCATGGATAAAGGAGTTGTTCAGAGTGACGGCCCTTGTATCTGCATCATTTCCATACTGAGTAATGTCTTTGCTCTGGTCAGCATAGAGCCATGTGCAGCTCCAGGGTGACACTGCCCCAGTGAACAGACCTAGCAGGACAATAAGTGCAATTGGTCTCATTTCAGAGCCTAGCTCCCTGCACAGTCCACATCCTAAGGAGAAACACAGAGTTTTATAGTTTTCTTTGTGCTACTCAGATGCATAAGGCAACTCACTGACCCATTCTAACTGGTGCATGTGAAAACAATTATTACGTAAGGCCCCCTAGCACTTTTCAGGATAAACAACAACACGACGTCTTGTCATTAACAATTATTGAGCATAAACATTATTCTTTTAAAATATTTTTGTACTTTTTTTGTATAGTAACCATCATTTGCATGATACTTGTTTATTACAATTACCATTTAGATTAGTAGAAGGTGAGTTGAGCAATGAAATTGAGCAATAATTTAGTTTCATTTATTATCTTACTTTTAAGGTACAGTAGTCCGGTGTACCAACATTTAAAGACCATGGCTTTGCAGGTGTTCTGCATTGTTCAGATATTATATTTAATAAAGCTATTTCAATCGATTTGAATTGATGGTTTGCATCAACGTAATGAACTTAAAGTATGTTTTTTAGGAGCATCTGTTTCATAACATGATATAAATTATAAGAGGATGCATTCAATGATTTGTGTTGGGAAGATGGATGTTCCAAAAGTGGGGTATTTAGGGTGAAAATAAATATAGTTCCCTAGGAAATGACGGAATCTACAGTTCATTCTTTTGATAATTGTTTTATATTTTAGTGAACTACACTGAAAAAAATTGCACTTTGAACCAACTTAAAAATTTGCTCTAATTTGTTACAAGCACACTTGTGAGTTTTTCTCAAGGTATTTTCATGATTTGGCTGACACCATGAATCTTCATTTGATGTCAATCAAAATATTGATTTGGCCGAAGACAGAAATGTACATTCACACAACTTACAGAGAGCTAGATTCTAAAGATCATACCATTTATTTTTAGTTTGTTGTAACTTAACTGTTTTGTTTTTCTCAAAGTGCATTCATGAGTTGGTTGAAACCATAAATCTTGATTTGATGTCAATCAATATTGATACAACCAAAGACAAAAACTTGTATTCATACAAAGCAAAGAGACCATACACCATATCATTTTCAATTTGTTGCAGCTTAATTGTTTATTTTTTACAGTGTATTTATGAGTTGGTTGAGACCTTACGTCTGGCAAAATAAATATTTTTGAGCCTTCAACACAAATGTTACAGGCAAGTCAATTAGCCATACATTAATTATTTATACGTTAATCAATAGTTTTCTTTTTATAGACTTTAGTCATAAGCCAAAACAGTAATTAGGTCAAAATAATAAAATACACTTTACAACTTAAATGTTAACAAAATAAACAAACATAAACAAAATCTAAATTTGCCTTACATAAAAGTAAAATTAGCTTCAGATACAATAAAAAAAACCACATTGGTTTGTCCAGCATCATTCACATTTGCAGTAGTGATACCAGTGCCGCAATTTCTACATCATAGAAATGATTTTTCACAGAGAAATCAGGAAGTCTGTTTCTTCGTCTTATTTAAATTGAGCAATGACCACTTCCATTAACAAGGAATGTATTTGAATACAAGCTAGAAAACAGAAACAAAAACGTTCTGTAATAGATCATTTCAATCTATAATAGACAATAACCTATTAAACAGAGGGAGAAACCGGTAATGATCAAGTACAATCTTATGGATGAGTACAGAAGTGAATGTCTGTACATAGAGAACTGTCTACGATCAGTACAGTCTAAGAACATAGCAAATTCTGAATCATTGACAAGGTTGAAATAAGTATATTAGTCTAAGCTAAACAAATCATGCCATTGGTCAAGGGGGAATACGTTACCTATCAGTATTAATAAGGAAACGCACATAGGACACATACACATCATTTCATGCTATGGCTAAGACACAAAACTCTAGCCCTCAGTGTCACTCTGACCCTTCCCTCACATCTGAACAATAGCTCAGGCTGGAACATTAGCTAGTACACCCAAATTTGGCAACCACAATCCACATGTATTTCTTTGATGAATCCAATATTTAGAACTTGACACTCAGACTGCACACTCAGACTGTGTGTCATTTTCTTTAGTTCTATCCCCATGATCATTTTCTGCAGACCATCGAAGGCTTCAAATGTTTCTGTGGTCTCTCCAGAATGTCAGGTTATATGAATGGCCTCTCCTCTCCTAAGTCTCTTTACCTTTTTGGCTGGCAATGCATCCTCTGGAGCTTTGGACTGAAGTGAACATGCAAGTAATTTACAACACCCGATGCCCTTAAGCTGAGTTCAGTAGTTGCCCATTTCTGTCTTCAGCCACTGTTTGCACCCGTAGCAACCATTGTACGAATCAGGTTTACAGAGGCATGGATGCTTCTTGATTAGTGCTTTGGCAACATCACTGAACTCAGCATCTGTTGGGTAGGCTTTGTACTTGAATATCTCTTTGGATACCTTTCCCAGAATATCTGACTTTGACTCTGTGTTAATGTCGTCATGTTTGACCCATACATCGCATTTCCCTTTTCTAACTGGAGTTCAGTGTCATAGGATAATGTTGGTATAGGAAACTCCCTTGGCCACATCTGAAGTCTTGTAGAGACAGCTGAATGGTGTGCACAGGAGTTCTGTCATCTGATTGAGTAGACATAGACCCTAAATCATAACTGATTGTGAGATTAAATCCTTGCATCTAATCCATATTCACAAATTCATTGCTTTGAAATTCCGATAAAAAAATTAAACATTTCCCATTACTTTTTAACTTTAGAAAATGCCCAGTATATGTGTAAGTCCTACGTTAAGGCCTTACGTTATCTTAAGTTTAATTAGGTGGCTGGCTGGTGCATTGTTTTTTTCACCTTAATTTTCTTTTTTTTTTTGCAAAAGCTAAAAAATTTGATGTTAGTCTATTGCCCAGCTGTATCACATACTATAAATCATCTGGATATTTTATCAGAATTTTATTAGATCAGGAGCAATTAAAAATTAAGGGCACATTCGTAGAAAAGAGTGCACTGTCTGAAAAATGAACACTTACATAAAACAAACTCAAGTTCTCAAAAATATGAAAATGTCTCCAAAATATCCAACCCCACACCCAATACATACACAACTATACACAAAAACTGCAATTGTCTTAATTTAATATTTGCAATACATTTTTAAGGATATTTAAAACGGCATGAAATTACTTACAATTTAATGTATTAATAGTTATTGCCTGGTAAATTTTACTTACATTACAAACCCTCTTGATATTTGTTTTAAAGTTATTTAAGTCTATTGCATTATGCACTTCTCACTATATTAACAATTCAACTGAAATTCTTGAAATTATATTTGCAAAAACATTAGTAAGTTGGCCTATATATACATCACAATAACAAAGCAACACTTTGCATGAGGAATCAATGTAAACAACTGGCGTTGGCTAACGTGCGCAAAAGTTCATACAGTAGACCTCTGTTTATCCTGCCACTTCCCTTAAGACAACACAATTTCGAATTCTTACCTTGTTTAAAAGAGATTGTTTGGACAACAGGTGAACTTCACGAGGTAAACCAACGTGATCTCCCAAAAAGACGTGAAATAACCACGACCTCTTAACACCAAATTACGTGTTGGTCACACGTAATGTGTTAAAATTACGTGTGGGCAACACGAAATAATGCCAATGTAAAGTCAATGAGGATCCTTTGTCGTGCTGGGCACGCGAATTCCCTGGTTCAATTACGTCACGCAATTGACGGTGTTTAATGTTGTTGTTTAAGTTTATCTTCCTTTTTATCCTCGTTTGAATTGTTTTATTATAGTGCCTTAGTTGTTATTTTATTTGTTCTCTAAAAACATTAAGTGTTATAACTAGCCTAATTTAATGAAATAATTATGTAGTTTTGAAGGAAGGCCAGCTGTGTCAAATAGGTTGTCTTTGATTGTAATTTTAAAAAAGCAATTATATTCCTATTTTGTCATTTTATCTTCTTTGACTTTTCCTTTGGCATTATTTCGTGGTGCCGACACGTAATTTTAAAACATTACCTGTGACCAACACCTAATTTGGTGTTAAGAGGTCGTGGTTATTTGACGTATTTTTGGGAGATCAGGCTCAGGTAAACACAAGACAACAAAGCCAACAGGAACGAACGTGAGTCACGTGACATGTTGCTGTTTCACGTGGTCATCTGCAAAGTGGTCACCAATGTAAAAATGTACTTTGGACAAATGACCCTGTCCTTTCACCTTCTGTCAGTGCTCTGACTATCACAACTTGACAGGGATGGAAGTGAGTGATGTGACTGATCGCACGTCATGTGGTCATCTGAAATAAAAACCTCTGGTTTGAAGTGAAAATACGATTTAAAGTAGTCATTCAAGATGTTCTGCCGGGAGTGTTATTTGCTCTAAGCCAACGTAAAAAATATAGGTTTCAACCAGAAATCATGATTTTGAATTGGACCAATGTAAAAATTTACTTTAGATCAATGACACAGTCCTTTCACTTTTTTCAGTGTATGTTTACTCTTTGTAGGAGAGCCATACGTCCTTCAACATGCTGAGAAATGCTCCTGGAGCCTGAGGATGCCTGACAAGCAGGGTGATGGGTTAGTTGCCCTCACAGCAGAGTCCCGAGATGAACTACTCATTCAGATCTGTCAAAGCCTTGGCTGTGGGGGAGTTTACAGTCTAAATGACACCCAAGCACCACCCAATACTACATGCCGGAAAGCATGCTCTTATCAGAACCGTCAGTTGCAGAACTGCACAGATGTTGTGGCAAGTGACTGCACAATCATATCTGAAGTTGTCTGTGGTAAGACTTCCACATCTGCATCTCGTTGTTTTTTAAGAGACCCATAGCTACCAAAGGGTCACAGCACTGTGTGACTTGCGACCTACCATATCCCCAGGCCACCAGGCTGTCCGGCTGGCTGGAGGCAATGACCGCTGTGCTGGACGGGTGGAGCTGTGGCGATACGGCGAGTGGGGCACAGTGTGCGATGACCAGTGGGACCTGAGAGAGGCAAATGTGGTGTGTGGCCAGCTGGGCTGTGGCTATGCCATCAGTGTGTCTGGCCAGGACGGCGCCTACCCTCAGGGCAGCGGCCCCATCCACCTGGATGAGCTCAACTGCACGGGCACTGAAAGTAACCTGTGGGCATGTCCGGCTCTCAAGGAGGGCCATGACTGTGGGCACAAGGAGGACGCTGGGATGGTGTGCTCTGGTAAAACGTTCCGCCTCCCCTCTACTGTTTTCTAAGATATTCTGAAAGTAAAATTTGGTTATTTCGCAGACATTCCACAAATTATGACATGGTTTTAGTTACAGTTTAGTAGCATTCTTATTCTTAATCCCTTAACCTGTATACATTTACCCACAGACATTATCAATGAAAGATTACAATAACAAGGGGAGTCTTCAAAATACGAAGAAAGGGAGACATAATAAAAAGTTAAACTTTAAAATAAATACTCAGTCTATGCTTTCAACCCTTCCCTCCAGAGATGCAAGCTGTGAGATTGAGCGGGGGTCTAGACCATTGTTCTGGTAAGGTAGAGATCCACTATAATGGAACGTGGGGGACAGTCTGCGACACCTGTTGGGAGATGGACATGGCCTCTATGGTGTGCAGAATGCTGGGATGCGGGGAGTTGAAGAAGTTTTCCCAGTTTAGTCCCCATTTCGCACACAACAACGGGACGCTGTGGTTCTACATTTGCTCTCCCCCCTATAAGGACCTGTGGCAATGCAATAGATTGGTCAAAATAGAACACTTGTGCGTAGAGTCTCACGCAGCTGCTGTTATTTGTACAGGTTAGTAAGCACATATGTGTTCTGCTCTGTAAAAGAATGTGTTATACAATTTTGAAATTTTGCCCGAATTGGTTGATATTTTTTTGGGTGATAGTAGTCAATCTCTAATTATAAATATCTAATAAAGGTTTGCTGAAATGATTTTTAATTACACAGATTCCCTTGGATTACCTAAACCCAGCATGCTGATTCCAACATCAACTGATACGGCACATTGTAAGCCAATAGACTTGTACACAGCAAGCATATGAAGCAAATGAAAATACAGCAGAACCATACTCTTGTCTTTTCCCTAAGACTTTCTTTCCATTTCTGTGTTTTTTTTCCTTCCCAGTTCCAGAGGGTACTACCTCTCCAATCAGGCCTGGTAAGAGCTCAAACCCCCCCTTGTCTTTGGAGCTGCTGGCTTGCATCGCTCTTTCCTTCATCCTCCTCATCAGTTTGATCGCACACATCGTGCTCTGCTGCCGTCACAAAAGGAGAGATGGTGAGTCCTTAATGAGCCAAGTATTACCCTGTGATATATAATATTTGATTGTAATAGTTATTACGTGCCTTGAATGTCCTCAGCTCTTTTAGTCCAGCAAAGACATGACAATCTGCAGATGACCCAAAAGCATCATGAAAACGACTACAGGGACTCAGATGACATCCACCTCATTAAGGTTACCACCAGCCCCTTGGGGAATGATGGTCAGTGGAAGAATGTTATAAACACATTTATATCAAACTGTTGAAATTGGACTATGGGGGAAGTGTATAAGTAAGTTATTTGTGTACTGTGAGTGTAACAGCTGGTGGTTGGTTTCCACGGCTCATTTGGGTCTGTTTTTCCCTGTGGGTTGTCTGTTGCCTCCCCATTCTCCATACTACATGCATCTACTGTGGTGCCGTTGTTTCCATTCCATTTCTATTTGTGTCAGATGTTCCATGTCTACCCATGAGCATCACATCATTACCTCTCTCTCTTTGTCTTACAAAGCCCCGTCCGACTTAAGGTGTCTGTGGACCCAGCTAAGTAGTGGTGACAGCACCTCTCTAGATACAGACTATGAGCCGTGTGACTCAAGCTTGGAGCCAACCTCCCATTTATTTACATTTCACAGTGAGCGCCCTATTTTATTTCCTCCTCTTTCCCCAAGTGCAATGCTTCCAGAATCTTTTTAAAAAAAAAAATTTCCATCAAACATTTGAGTTTGACAGTTTAACAATTATAGAGGCTAATGTTTCCTGTTGAATGACATCAATCATTCTAACCATGTTTCTTACTCAATGTATGAATGCATGCAGACTCTAAACGGTACAGACCTGATGAGAGAATCCCAACGATAAGGGGTTCAGCTATAGACATCCACCTTGAGGAGGGTGAGTCTATTTTATACTGCATCAGTATTGGTATCAGTCTGACTTTTGTTCTAACGTGCACATTTTCAACATTAAAATTTAATATTTTACTGACAAAATAAAAACTTTTTTTGGTCAAGCCCCTTGTCCTATGGTCCCCGAAACCAATGCCAACCAACTCAGCGCACAGTCTGCAAACCATTATGATGGAGCTTCAGGAAACCTCACACGCACCCCAAGTGGTAGGAATCTTGTGTAAACTTAAAGAGGAACCAGACACCAAAATATGTTTTTTCTACTGGACAACATTTTTTTACTGTGTGCACAACAGCTAACTGTCCAGCTAAAGAAGAAATTAAATTGTCTTGCAAAGTTATTTTAATTCGCATTTCTCTACCAAATCCGATAAACAAGAGCATTCAAAAAAGCCTATCCAGAGCATAAAAGCGTCCCAAAAGTACAATTTCACTTCAGCAAAGTTTGAAAATGTATGATCTTTAACAAGACTGGCACTGGGTCTGCTGGGGATGTCTGGTTACTCTATCTACATTTCAGATACAGTTTACTGTCAATTCAATAAAAAGTGAGTTTAAATAAAAAAATTAACAAAGTTTTGTTTGTGTTGCAGACAATTCATTTGAGTCCTCTAGTACCTCTTCTGGAGAAAGTTATGAAAACACAAGGGCAGGAATAGGCTGTATGGAACCACCAGGTAAAGTTCCTTTCCCATGACAGGAATCAACTACAGTAGCTTACCTTATGTAAGTTCTAGTTTCAGTTTGAGTCTTTAATAAAATGCTTGTGTCCTAGAGGAAACACAAACGCAGCAGTCAACAGTCTATCACATCACAGATGACTCTGTAACTTGCACAGAAAACCCTAACCAACTCCAGGGTGGCCAACTGCACTTCCAAGAGCAAGGTGAATATGTGGATTATTTGTCATGCTATCCTTGTGAATGGAAATCGGTTTGTAATACTTTGACTCAAGTCTGTGAATGAGGTTTAACACTGCTGGCTGATTGTATTGACAGATTCTACTAGTGAGGGTGAGGATGAGGAAGACGACCCTCTCTACTCCCCTGTGAGTCCTGATCCCCATGGCTCCTCCTCAGACAGCATATACGATGATGTCAGGAATTAAGTTTGAGTCCATATTGAAGTCATGAACTAGACTATATATTTAGAAACAACCATTAGTTTTTCAATAGAGGTCATATTTTGTTTATTTACTCTTAGTTTAGCATTTTTATGTTAACCTTGTTAAACCTGAAAACGTCACATACAAATTTCATATCTATTAACAAATGTAATGTTAATAGATATGTAATGTAGATCTGAAAGTTATCTGATCAAGTTTAATGTACAGTTGTGTAATTGTTTTTATTTGAATTAACATTTTAAAATTCAACTAATTGTTTTTTGTGTTAGTTTAAATGTTGTGTGTAACTGTACCTATAGTACGGATTTCTGTAATCTATAACTAATCTGTAACTATAGAAAAATAACCGTGGTGACGCATCTCAGAAAGTAAGCTTTTAATGAACAGCAGTAACCATTCCTGACCACACGATGGTGCTGTAGATCAGTGCAACTCTTTTCAGGGGACTGGACTCCAAAAATGCCTGCCAAGTGAGGGAGAACAACCTGCTTAAAGCTTTCACTATTTGAATCAGGGATACAGTCCTAATTGTCATGGTATGTGAAAAAATTGGTATTTGATCTGAATTGTGGAAGCGGGCAATACAATTAAGGGTTGAGAATCTTTGAGACATGATTTGAACAGTGGCTCGGCCATGGTCGTGAGCCAACAAAAACCCGGTTTGGCACACTGTTTTTACACATACACCAGCTGCAAAGCATCAACTCTGATAGGCCACTACATAATCCAAAGCATTGCTAGGACTTTGTTCTGAAAGAAAGCCTACTGAAAGCTCCCAATGTAAAGACAGGAGGATAAGATTCATAGCTGGCTAGTTAGGTTTTGTGGCCGTATCCTACTTGTTAAATGTTATACCGATAAAACAAGGCCCATAGATGTCCTTTGCATGCCAGAGAATCTGCTACGTGCAACAGCCCGCCACCCACTTCTTATCTCAGATTGTATCTGAAAGCACACCTCATGATATATTGTGCATCTCCCAGAGATTCTTTGAACTTCCATAAATGCACATGGACCGTTTTAACAGGCACTGTTATTGTAAAGCATTTTTGCCCTCTGCTATGATGTATTGTGACAATTCCACATTTAAGAACCACAAATTTACAGTGACCAACACCATCAATAGAATGGGTTTAATTATTGTAATATATTTTCTAGAGAAAGATCAAAAGATTAAGTCTACTGTTGTCCCTTGGCTCATTAAATCATTTACAAACAGAAGATTATGGCTCTCTGAAATTCTCTAAGTTGCTTGATGTATGCTACCATAGGGTTTAGCTCTAGTTTGAACTTTTGAACCCTCTCAGGTGCATGGATGTTGGGCACCACATTGGAAAGCAAATAGTATTTACAGTAAATTGAGACAGTAAAACAGTTTGCAAGAGGATATGCCTTAGATTGAGCACTGTCCATGCACAATATCAGACATGGTCAAACATGGTAGTGTTCGTCAGTACAAATCCTTAAAGATTTGACTTCATAAGACTACATAAGTCATGGGGTCCCATTTGTGTTCTGTTTGATCAGGGGGCAAGGGTCATTTGCAAAACAACGTTTGAAAAATAACTCGTAGCACTAGTCACACTTTTCACACTATTCACATAAAGTCAGCACCGTTCTTTTGGCCCAACAGTATATAATATTCTACTGTACCTCCAAACATGTTTTGTTTTCCATTGCAACAATGAGAAATGGGATTCAGTGGTTAATTAGTCTCTGACTTCACTGAGGTCTTACAACTTTGGGCATGGGCTTACCCTGAGTATTGGCACCCACCATTGATTGCCAGGAATATATTCTGGGATGGGCAGTGGCCAACGAATGCTGTGAGGTCATCCATTTAGGTAAAACCCTAGATCGTAATGGGTCCCAGCTCAAAAACCCACTTTTAAGTCATTAATCAAATCCCTTTCCTATAGCCTCAGAATGGCAGAGATTAATTGTAAGTCCTCGATTCCTCAACATTTCTCTGTTTCTCTGTTATTAGTTGCCTGGTACAGAGGTTTACTGTAGTTTGGCCCTGCATTGTAAACAGCAGTAGCACCTGCTGGGCTGACTCTCGGGTGCATTAGCGAGGTTGGGTAATAGTGTTGATTACCTGTCACTCATTAGGTTGCTTTCACTGCTGCCGCTAAGCCCTCATCAGGAGGTTTTTGGCTAAGCGGCTGAGCAGGGGCCCTGATCCCATTCATCTTTTAAGTTCACTGGACCTATCTGGGTTGCTATGGGTCAGTGCATCCCTAGGCATGCTGTGCACTCGCCGAGAGGCCCTCCTTACCTCATTTCCTGTGACTACTGTACCAGACATGGGCGCATAACATTTTGAGAATAGTTACATAAAGTTTGGCCGTGTTTACCCACAGACCAAAGGAGAAACTCTTTGGTGGACTTCACAACTGGAAGGACGCCAGAGGCTAATGAAAAAACTAGAGGATCCCTTAGAAATTTGCCATCCTCTGTGTTTATTTCATGAGACACGTTTATGAGTCTGTGTGGAGAAATGAAGCCCAACTTGAAAGGTCTGGCTAGCAGGGCAGCGTTTAGCTCATTAACCTTTCTCCCTGGCACCTTGCTGTAGTTAACAGGGCCGGCCTCTTCCTCGCGACGCGTTCAGCTGGCTGCTAATCAGGCCAACAGACGAAAATTAAGCAATCCTTTAAACTTGGTCAGTGGTGCTTGGAGGCCGTAAAAATACTTCCCTTTGAGTGTCAACGCAGCCCGGTTGTGTTGTGGGTGTATTCAAGGGGAGAATACCATTATCTGTATGTAGTTAACCTGGCTGGTCTGTGGGCCAAAAGGCCAACAAGGACTCTTCAAAGGTTTCCTTTGTAGGGCCAATCCAAATTCATCCAGGTTTGGCTGTAGTATAAAATATATAATTGTTAAATTATCCAATAGCAATGGTAGGAATGATTTCTGTGTTTGGCGCAGGATGCCAAAAATGTTCAAGAGCCCCGGTAGCTCCCTGTGAGGGAAACTGGGCTACGAAGGAAGACAACCTGAAACAACCTGAAAGAGATCATGCAAATTTCCGCATCCAAATGGAAAACTTGTTCAACCGCGAAACAGTGTTATTCTCTAATGGGAAAAACTTCAACGTCACAAGGGCGGATATTATGCCAACCTGTTGTCCGAACACATGGTCTTGTCTGACTAGGCCAATATTGAGTGACATGCAGGTCCTCAGAGTTTACCGGGACACTTCCCTGTTTGCTCCAGTGCAAGTGGACACTGGTTTATGAGTGTGTACTGTGCATGCTGTAGACTAGTGTAGACGATCCCTCTGCCTCCCTGTCTGAGTGTAACAGTCAGTCAGAGCTTGCACCATCCATCTTGTTTCTCATTGACAACCCAGATGAGCTTTCATGGACCGCTGCTTCTCGTTCCCAGCAGGCAGGCAAACTTCTACACACTCACTTAAAAAAAAAAACATGGATACTTTCATGATCATTCTTTTACCCAATGTAGCACAAGAGCCCTCTGCAAGAACCGTGGGGGCATGATGAATCTGAGCACCCTTTCAATTCCAATAGATTACATTTTCTGCCCTGTAAGACACATGCCTAGCAACATGCATTGCCATGTGAATCTGGGCAGCCACAGTGTGACTTAAAACAAATGAGATTATGTAGAGCACATTGACCCAGCACCACTCACTAGGGCCACATAACAAAGTGAAAAATGGAATCAGAAAGCTGGTCCCTGCCCAAATGCAGTAATGAACTCCTCTGGGCTGGAAGTCCTAGCATAGGTATGCTGATGTCATTTGTTACTGTGAAGTAATTGCGGCCAATCAAGCATCACCGTGCATGGAGTGAATCAGAAGAGTGACAGGTCAAGTGGACTGGAACTGGCTGCGAGTGGAGCGCGCTTTGTCAGATCAGAGTCTGTAGCCCGGCAAAGAAATCATGCTTTGGCACAGACAGCGCGCCAGGTGAGGCCTTCCAGTGGGTATGACTCATTCCACATTGTCACGGCTCTGGGGCGCGTCATTTGTTTACCCGCCTCAGGAAGGGTAATTAATTACTCAGTCAATTTAGAGTAGTCCTAGCAAACCATGTGGTGAAAATGGAGGGGGCATGTGCAGTGTGCAGCCATTCTCTTCCTAAGAAGCCAAAACAATTCTCACAGGGGAAGAAAATAATAAACCTCACCTCGGCCACTAGGAAACACTGATGAGGAGACGAGTGTGCTTTCTTTATCTCGTTCGCCCACTGTCATTCTATGGACTGTGCCCTGCCTCAGATGAAAAGAGGTCACTGATTGATTGCAGAGGATATTAGCTGGTATGTGATGTTGAGTGAGTTGTACCAGCTCCGTGTGTAGAGGTTTGTGTGTGAGTGCGTGTGTGTGTGTATTTGTTTATGTGTGTGTTGGGTGTGTGGGTGCGCGTGAGTGCGTGCTACAGATTGTGTCTGTTCGGCTTCTCCATAGCACCAGCTTAACCCTGGGATTCCCCGCATTCCAGCCTAAAGTCAGGCATAAGTCTCACCGCTGGTCCCTTTACAGAGATTGACATTATGTGCTACCATTAGGCACTACTGTGCAATTGACCTTTAACCCTCCACAAGCAACCTGTTGAAACAGCTTTAAAGTAGAGAGTCTAATCTCCATGGGAAAAGCCCCCCAATCTAGATTTAGGCTCTTAAGAGCAATCAACACCTAAAGGTGAAAGAGGGGAGCATGGGTCAGGGTCACAGAGACCTCTCCTCCTGGTCAATGACTAAATCACGAAAAGGACTGAGGTGGCTGGTGGTTTCTATCTACTATGTGGCTGATTAAATGTCTGTTTTGTAACGTTTTGGGAGTGAGTGGAACTTTGAAGAGAAACTACATCTGCCGATTCCCTATTCATCTTTCTGGGGATCAAATTTAGACAAAACATTGGAGTGCTCAGAAGATCAAATAAATGTGATGAGGGTGCTCTTTGGGAGGGAATATAAAAGTTAATAAATGAAAGAAGATCCAAGGCACTCTTCTGACAAAAGCCTTTATTGAGATGGCTATTTCATAATGAAATTATTACAAAAAAAATAAAATAAAATACTATTTATATATATATATATATATATATATATATATATATATATATATATTGTTTGCATCTGTGTTGATAGCAATTTTACAATTTCTATTGTTCAGCATCTCCTCACACAATGGTATTTGTGTGAGTTAAAAATCATAGTGTACCACGTTTATTGATTTTTTTACCAAATCCCAAAAATAGAGTTGTTAATGCTAAAATCTGAGTCAAATAAAATGTGATAAGGAAATGTATTTGTTATGTTTTCCTCGGATTTAGCTGTAAGATTCGGACGGAGTTTGGTTACAACGTTGCAGCAGCAGCCAGAGCTCTGAAAGTCCGGACCTGATATGGACAACCTTATCAGGGTCTTGGAAAAGCAGGAAATGATTAGAGGAATGAGCAGGACCTGGTGGGAGGTCTGTGTGCCCTGGTGTTAATGCCTATACACAGTGACCTCTCCCATGCCATGTGCCTCCAAAAGCTAAATATGAAAGTGGCTTACAGATTGAGTAAATCAAAACATGCTTTCTTCACCCTCCCTTTCTTTCACAAGCTCCGAGTTAGGATAACATGCGGTGAATACAATCCGACGCAATGGGTACAACTCTTTTTCCTTCAACCCAATACCTTAAATATGTGAAGAAAATAAATAAACCTAACAGTTTAGGCGTTCCAATTCAGTGAAACTATAATGTTTGGCTATTACAGCTATCTGATGTAAAATATTTCCTCTTGAAAGCACCATACATTTCCTTAGACAGTTTAAGAGCTGTAATTGAAACCAGATAGCCGGTTCTAGGTGGAGATAAAGTAGCCCACGATGTGTGTAAGTCTGTGTCCTTTCCTCGTCCTTTGAACTAGGGTGTAGTAATGCACATTTTGTGGATACATTTTGCTCTCAGTTTTTTGTTTTTTTTTGGAGGGGGGGGGGGGGTGAGTATTATATTCAACCTTAAGTAGTTGATTGTCAGAATATACACTGTGGCAATCAAGCTTTATGCTTTGAGATGCGCTGTTAAAATACTATTTTTAGCCCCATCTTAAAAATGCTTTGAATTCAAAGTGTTATTTTTTTCCTAAAAATACTTAGCAATATGTTCAAAAGTCTTTGTGAATAAATACATGAATGAGTGTGTGTGTGTGTATGTGTGTGTGTGTGTGTGTGTGTGTGTGTGTGTGTGTGTGTGTGTGTGTGTGTGTGTGGTATAGCAGCGGGGCTTTTCCTTCTTGTCAATGGAAAACATTAGTGTCATGGCCCAACCCCCCAGCCCTTTCCCCCTTGTTTAATTCAGTCCATCAACACTTCCTCTTTCAGCCTGTTAGTGTCAGTGCGCATTTCCTTTCCAGCCTCAACCAGCCCGGTCACCAGAAACCGCCCGGTTTTGGGTTACCCTCAAATAGCCAAGGGTTTCAAAGTCAATAATGGCTTTTTTGATTTTTATTGACCTCAAACCCTACCGTTATTTTACTCACCCTAATACCACTTGTCACTGTCCATTCATGAATATTAAGGTAAGAAAAAGGACAATGCCGGGGTTTGAATCAGCATTGCATTAGTCATCACACCTGCAACTTATTTTACTAGGGGTCTAAAAATGCTCTGCCCTTAGTGCTTTTGTATGGATGAGCTGAGTTTGACATTCACACAAAGGGAATGACTGTAAATGCTATGTTTTCTATAAATTGGTCAATCTAAGGCCACAACCAGAAAACTGGAGAAAGGAAAGGTCAAAGGCAACAATGCCACGTCCTTTCTCTCTGGAGGAAAAGCAACAAAGTCAAATCTGTAGTTAATCAACTGCCCAAAGGCCTGTGATCTTTCACGGGAAATCTATGCACAAATAGTTTTCCTTGTGTCCTGTGTCATTGCCTTTTGATGTGAACAGGCAGCGATGATCTGCGATCTGGCCATGTACTAAGGAGCTCCCAGCAGGCACTTTTAATTACCGAAGGACTGATTCATGGTGGAAGCCCCCTCATCTGGTTCACATTTCCAATGCAGACCGACTGTAAAACAACACTACGGCTGCTGTCACTAAAACCAAGCCTCTAATGCACAAAAGGAGTCCAGAGCCCCTGATTATCATGCTGTCCAGGGCATATGAAACGAGGGGCCGCCCTGCTTTGACTTAAGAACCTCTCTTTAAGTATCATACTCCACATAAAACCAATGTCAAGTGTATGGAACCGTGTACAATCTCAGGCAAATCAGAGCCAGCTGCATCCATATATGAAAAGTTCATAATGGATGGCTGTTACAAACATGTGCTCTGCGTTCTACATGTCTTCAGAGTCGGATCAAGGTATTACAGTAAAAGGCTGCTGGGCCAGGGTTGACACAGTCAGCCAAACATACAGGGAGGCAGGCAGTTAGGCAGAGGGACACCCTCTCCAGCTCTGGGAGTTTGGTTCCCTTGCCATGACTGTGAAGGGTTGGGTTCTATTGAAGGACAGCGAGCCGTTTCCATCAGGTGGACCAGGGGACATAGAACAACCTGTTCGTATCCATAAAGCTGTTACCATTACGAAGTGTTGCAGAGATCGTGTCACTTTTTTTTGTAAAATTTCTCTTTATTTGTAAATAATTGTTGGCTTGTGCCCCCGGCTGTTTCATGAGACGTTTCTGCTAGGGCAAGATTGTAGAGGAAGAAAGACACGGGGGGGCGGGGGGGGGGGAGTTAGAGCAAATCTGTTGCCCTACTAAGATACCTATAAAGGTCTGGAGGACTCCAGCCTCAACCCTCATGTAACGGCTTCGGCTAACATACTGTGGAAGAACAAGGTAAGCCAAGATATCAGCCTCACTAGCTATTTTCAAGAGGGAACTGTTTGCCAACAGCACTGACCCATTGGGGAGACCCTTTGTCTATGGATTAGAGCACCAAACCCTGACTCCCTTTCATCCAAAAAGGACCTCCTCCTCCTCCATTCCTTTGTTTTACCCACTCAACTGTTCAATCTTTCGTCTTCACTATGGTTTCAATTAGATCTAGCTGCCTTTTAATTGTTCTGGCAAGAGGACTTCCATTAAAACCACAGACAAACTGCTTGGAGAAGATCTGAGAGGTCAAGATGAAGGACGGTACTTTTGCTGGGGAATTGACAATCAAGACAGGTATTAAAATACTAAACATATTGTGTCTGTAAAATTATTTGAGTGCAAAAGAAATGTAGATGAAAAGTATTTCATCATATTTCTATTATAAAAACAGATACATCTAAGCCAAAACAATATCTAAGGACAAATATGCATCACACACAATTTCCATTATTCTTATGGAACGGACAATTATTTCCATAGAATAAGATGTATGGGATAATCGAACTGCAAATCTGCCACAATAAAACCTAGAAGAAGTAGACCTCCAGATGCCCCTATAGAGACCAGGCATTCCAATCCTTTGTTCCCCAATAGCTGGCCAGCGCAGCTGCCTTAGAGCATCCTCCCCTTTTTATATCTTACCTTGTTGTATGGAGCCATGCGGGTGCTACAGAAAGCCATTTCATTCAGAGAATTTCTTGTGAGCGCCACCGCAACCATCACACACATTCCTTCCTTGCCCCCCCTTTCTCCCTCCCTTTGATGGCCAGCCTTTTCTTTATGGGATGTGTATCTTGTAGAAAGCACACAGCCCACTGAGAGAATAGGCCACTTGACCTTTCACCTCTGTGAAAAAGGCATGCTTAATCTCATGTTAGGATCCTCTGCTGCTATTGTCTGTGGTACATGGGTTTGAATTTAGATGTAGACTATAGAGGTCAATTCCTGCATCTGCCCACCAATTTGTTTGTCCCTCTCTGTCCCCCTTACAGACACACATATCCAGCCCACCCATGCTATATGGGGCTCTGCCCCAGAATGAGTTGTCTACTGACCTAATGTTCACCCCACAAACTGTCATTCAAGCTACTCATCTCTTCCTGTTAATGGTAGGCAAGTGAACATTAAGACAAGTCAAGTTTCTAAGCACGATCTCTCTGCTTCTTTCTCTCTCATTAAAATCAATATTTTATTCCCATGAACTAGCACAGATGATTATAAATTCACCTGAATTGTGTCGAACAAGGATTTATTGAACTATGGTAGTATTATATCACTATACTAACAACGTAACACAGACTTAGGATAAAAAAAAAAAACGAGGCCAAAGCCAAGTCAGCTACAGTACATAGTTGATACACTTAAAATGTCATAATGGGTGATTGCTGTATGACAAAAAAAAAAGATTTTAAAATGATGCATATATAGATGAGATGATACTTTAATTTGCATGTTACATGTGGTAGATATACAGAATGGTTTTATGATTTCATTTAATAGTATAGATGATTATGTTTCTAATTAAATACTAATACTTTCAAAAAACATTTATCCATGTCAACACTCAAAGATGTATTCTTTAGTTATGTCTCATTTGGTCTAGGACTAGCTATATATTTCATACTGAAACAAAACATTTGTTTAACAACACAGGAATTTAGTTTTTCCGCATTGGGAGCCCATGGAATATATACTGTAGGTCTAAGAGTGAGGTATGAGAACTCAAAAGCCTCAAAAATAGATAACCTTATAGATGTATAAATATAATATAATTTTTGCTTTATATATACAACTATGTCATTGACATGTCTCAAACATTCTATTTGGTTTCAGCTAGTAAATGCATCAAAATGTGTGTGAAATACGAATGCTTTGAATGTCTGACACTGAAAATTTATCCACTGTAGTTGTTTGTGTAAAGATTATATTAAAGAAAAGGTGCAACCCTGAAATTTGATTAAGATCAGACATCAACCTCTGTCAAAAGCCAACCTCACCATAAGCATGTAATAACTTATCCATAGAACATAAATTATTTTCAGATCAATTATTTACATAATGGTAAATATGAACAATCAGTGCATTTACAGTTATTTTTTTCTTTCTTTTTTTGGAAAGGCTCAAGTTGAAATTCTAACAGGAATGATATGGCTACTTCCTACTACAGCATGTTGGTAACTGGCCTTCATATAGTTATGATGCAATTTCCCTGAAATTACACAGACTTGAGGTGTCCTGGTGGCTCATCGGGCTAAAAGAGCATATCACACAGGCTATTCCTTCACACAGCGGCCTGGTTCGAATGTGACTTCGGCCTTTCTGCTGCATGTCTGCCTCTCTCTCCCTCCCACATTCTCCTGTCTACCTAGTGTCTTTTCAAATAAAGCAATAAAATTGCCTCTCAAAAAATACCTTTAGAAAATAAATTACACAGCCTTCTCAGACTCTTGACACAAATCTTACATCCTAGGTAATGTTAAGTTACCAAAATGTTTAACCGTTGTGAAGTATAAAGTAAGTAAAAAAAAACATGGCTTAGTTGTTTTAAATGTTGGATGTCAATTACGCTGTAACACCAAATAATCAAAATGACTGAATACACCGAGCAACATTTGCGATCTTCAAGTAAAGTGTCCTCGACTCTTGACAATATTCACTCAAAATACAGAAGGGTAAAGTAAATTACTATTACCTACATCCACATGATTCAACCACCATGTCTTCATACTGTTTGTATACGACATTGTTCCCTGAGTCTATGTAGAGGATGCTGATGGGGCTGAGTTTGGAGGGGGCACAGCAGCTGGGGGGCATGTTGTTGGGGTTCATAGAGTTCATCAGGGTCTGTATGATGGCATGGTTGGTGGGCTCCAGGTGAGACCTCAGTGGGAAATCACAGAGCCCCTCACAGTGGTACGCCTCGTAATCCAGGGGCGCAATGATCCAGTCATCCCAACCTAATTCTCGGAAATTCACATGCAAAGGCTTCTTGCTGCATCTCGACTTGGACTTCTTGCCATGCCTCTTTCCATGGCGGTTCTTTGGAAGCGTGGTCCTCCTTCTCCGGCTTGCTTTGGACGGGGCACCCCTCTTTTTGGTCTTTCCCTCCATGCCCTTAAGGACCTTTCCCTCTCTTCTCTCGCTGAAAAGGGTCTGTCTCTTTTTGGACCGGGTAAAGACAACCAGAATGGCCTTCTTCTGCTGAGGCCGCCCACTCCTGTGGAAACCCAGACGGTGAAGGTCCAGCTCCCTCTCAGGATTGTCCAGCATTGCCTTTAGCTCCAGACAGAACTGGGTCCCCTGGTTCAGATCCTGCCAGTCTTTGAACATTTCCCACACATCCAACACCTCCCACCGGGGCCTGTGGGAATCCTGAAGATCCAATGTTCTGAAGTCCAGCAGCTGCTGGGTGCGGCAGGAGAGGAACTGGATGTCCAAAAGCTCTGTTTCTGATATCCTGAAATTCCCAGACACTTTGGTGTATATCCTGAGCTCAGCCCCCAGTATTTCAGCTCTGTCTGAGAGTGTTGAGACGTCAAACAGATACTGCTGTCTTCGTAGAGGCGAGAGTGGGAGGTCGTCTGTGAAAGGCATGAGATAGGTCACTCTACAAAAATACAGTAGCTAACCATTTAGTCATATAAAGGTTTTCATCTAGCCACACAGTTGTATATTGTAATATCATTAAAAATACAAATGTAATCAATATGATGTCACAAATAAGATTCTATTATTTTTGTGTATTCAATGCTTACAACAGGTCTAAAGTGCATATCATACCTTGTCCAATGTCCACAAAACTAGCAATAGTGTTTGCAGCCTTTGATGATCGAAAAAAACTTGCATTAAGGCCCAATTTTTCTGCAGTAGAAAAAGTTTTGTAAATAGAGAGCATGTAGTCGTGCGGCTCAATTGCATCTTTAGGACCCCCCTTGTTCTGTCTTTCAATTAAAGTTGGCGTATTAAGCTGCTTTAAATATCGTGATGCCGTTGGTCCATCAAACAGCTTGGACACCTTGCTGATTTTGGGAGCAGACGGGAGAAAAATAGCAAGTGCGTGAAAAAATGTAAGTTCCCATAGAAATACAAGAGTTGCATTTAAGTAAGTTAAACGATAGAAATCCATTCTCTCACCAAGAAAAAAGCTCCCAGTAAGTCACAACTTGGCGAATATCGAATCATACAGAAACCGGGCGGGTCGCATCCACCTGCAACAAGTGCTGTGCACTGTGCGCTGCACATGGAACCGTTGTCTGAAATTATAGGGAGGCCAGAACACGCCCACGTACACTTTTACATGCTTCCAAATAGTGAACGTACAATGCAGTTGTAATTGTCACATTTTTAAGTAGCTCTTTTATATTTTGTTTGAGACAGATGCGCTGAGTCGAACGGCCGCCTGGGCAATTACAATTCACGGAACATTAACATGTCGAAAAAAATGATTCAGGTTTATTAAATTATTAATAAGCTTAAGTCCCATATTGTTTAATGCATAGACAACATTCCAGACTAGGTATTGGCTACTACAGTAAAACATATTTTCTCTAGGACTGACGTTCCACGAGATTAAATTTTAATAGGCAGCCCAATCACACACTTAACCCTCCTGCCTCTTCAAATTTACTCCTGTAGCTTAACATCATTTGTCCTTGGGGTCAATGTAATCCTCCAGAACATGATTGTAGTTAGAATTGTTAACCAAGTTTATTTGTCAGATACCTCTGATCTCTTTGTGGACTACATAAATCTCCCTTTAAATTAAACAATTTTAGGTTTACCCATTGTCCATTTAAATTAGGCAAAGTAATTAAATACGAAGATAGAAGAAAAAAAAGTAAATCATTTTGGGCCGTTATACATTGAACCCAATGATAATGGGAGGGTTATGTAGGCTAAGTCACGGAGTCTTCTGCCCTCTAGTGAATCAAGAAGATATGCCGATAGAATACTAACGACATGAAACACTTTCAGTATCGCTGCTTTCAGCACCTTGGATAGCGTCCCACACCTCGCTATCCAAAAGATTTGAAAAGATATCCAAATTTAATAAATCATATTTTGACAACAAATAAAAAAGGCCGTTTTATTCAAGCAAGCAGATATTTAAACACATTATACGGAAAATTCCAGTTAATATAAGATATACTGTTGAAGTATTTTCAATGTTGAAATAGTAATAAAGGAGGTACATTTTAAGCATGATATGCACAGTACACATATATTATCAATTATTGCAATATCTGGTATAATGTTTTTTTTTCAACAAAGATTTTTTATCAAAGATATACAAAGAAAACATTAGAAAATAAAAATGGAAACCAAAAATACAAAAATCGTAATTGCCACCACTATGTTCACTTTTCTGATCAATAACTCACCCCCCACCCCCATTGACCTCACACAACTGACAGAAGACTTCAGCAGCTCTACTACCATAGTGCCACAAGGATCAGTGCAAAGACAAGACTCAGCTTGTAGAGAACACCTGAGGAAAGAGCCCTGCCAGAGCCAAAGATGCTGTTGTCCTCAGTGGTGTACACTGGGGTACTGGTATTGGGGTCAGGAGTCAGAGTGGTAGGGGTGGCCTTAACCGAGAAAGAGCGTGATTGGACGCCCCACTCCTTCAGGGTGAAGGACATGGTCAGGTTCTCACCTAGAGGAGAAGACAAAATAGACATTATTACCTCAATATTAGAGAAACTCTAAAACCTGAAAGAGGCCACAGGTCAACTTGATCTTTTGACAAAAAGGGCGAGCCATACCACTGGACATGATGGCAAGGTCAGTGTAATTGGCCCAACAACTGTCGAAGAGGAGGGTGATGTTGCCCTTCAGTCCAGCCACAGCTATCTGACTTGAGTCTTTGAGTTCAGCTATGACTGTAAGAGATGTTACTCCCACAGACACACAGTTACCCTGCGGACACAGAAGATCATCATATACCAGAGTGAACAATGAGACTGTATATGAGACAAAGTTTCCCTTTGACACACAAATAAACAAAACAGTATATCCAATCCAAACCTTAACCATATGCAGGGTAATTTTCAAACTGACCCATACGTAAGTGGCTTGGTATTTTAAGGTTCAGTCCAAATTGTCAGGAGGTCCTGTGCTTTGTACTCCTGTACTATTAACATGCAGTGTTATTTTTTAAATTTCGTTTTAGTCTTCATCCTTACGAAATTTTAGTAATTTCATTTTGTTTCATTTTAGTCAAGATTTAGTCAGCGGCAGCCAAATTTTCGTCAATGTTTTAGTCCTGACTCCTAAGGGGAATTAACATAAATGGCTCTGGTTTCTATGCACACTTCTACACATGCAACCACTTGAACAGTAGGCAGTGGCTGATGTTAACCATAGTCCTGATGTTAACCGTAACTATCTTATGCAATCTAGCTTAACTGAATGATTAATTTAGCACCGCTCTGAGGTGTCACTGCTTTCAAAGCAAGAGCAGGCATTATGACACGTAACGTTAAGTTTTCCTAATGTTATCGAATAAATCATAATTTATAATTACTGTTACTTTAGAAGACAGGGTTTTAGATAGATTTGGGGTGCTCACAAGGTTACGTTAGCTTGTTCAAATTACACTGTTCGGCTGGCTGTTGCTCAAAGTTGAGTGGACATACAGACTCAAAGCAGGGGAAAATAATCATCAAATGAGAAAGATGCATGAAGGCAGGGAGAACTTGTTATGCAATTAAATGAATGGTTACAAAAGACAACAACAAAGGCCTTGAGACGGCAACTTTGATCTAGGTTGTCCGCCTGAACAAAGCCAGCTATTTCGTCTCGTCTTAATTCGTCAGGGCATAATGAACTAAGATTTCTTCTTAATTTTTGTCGTCAATATTTCTTTCATTTACGTTGTTGTTACAATTTAGTCATGAATAAAAAGGTTGTCAACTAATACCTTTAGTAAAAATGAACGTTGACAAAATTACCACTGTTAACATGTCATCTCAAATAGCTGTTAGCCCAAAATGTCTGACCCATCACAGCCTTATATATGATTTTCCTGTGGAAACTGTCACAAGGTTGACCTTTCTTCTGCTGAGATCCGTGAGGTGTGACTATATATTTAACCAACGTATGTATAGTGTGGATGTGTTCTGTGGTCACCTGCTCGTCAACTGCCTTGAGGCTTGGCTGCTGACTGAGGGGGCCCTCATACTCTCCAGCCAAGGGGGGGACCACAAGAAGCAGTCTGGATACTCTGGACACAAAGCTGACTGTGGGCTTCTCTCTGGTCACCTCCACCGTGGCCACCTTAGGGGGGTGGGGGGTGGAGGTGGGGGGTGGAGGTGAAGGTGAATAAGCCCGACATGATACATAAACAGCCACCAGAGATAACACCACATGACATTAGGCATCTATGACAATGTCAATATAAGAATGTTAAATATAATATTCCTATCAAATATAATATTAGACCAGAGTTGTGGTATTCTTTGCCCAATTTACACTCCTATTGTGTTGGTGGTCTGACCTGATTCCAGGTGGGATCGGAGGAGGATGGTGGAGGACGGATGACTCCCATTGAGGATACGTTTAAGCCGATAGACTGACTCAGGTTTCCTGACACGGCTGCCTGACCCAAGTCATTGGCAATGTTCTTCAGTACCGTGAAGGCCTCCTCATCTGGGGAGACATATTTCACAGTGTTATTGTAAGAGCCCTCAATCGTTGACTGAATTCAGTTGTCTTCATCAAAGCGTTATAAATGTGATGTCAACGCCCTGCTCACCATTTGTGGTGTTGTCTGTCTGCTGGACTGGAGGCTTCTGGATCTGTACCTCCACTGACAGACCCGTGGCCCTCTTCCGACGACGCGACCCACCGTCCTCACGGACTATCTTAGTGATACGGATCATATTGGGCGGAACCTTGAGGAACAGCGCGAGGTTCTGCACCAGCCCATCGCCGTAGAACTCGTCCACGGTTACGGCAGGAAGCTGGAAGGAGATAAAGAGCAGCGGCGAGGTGCGGATTTCCACCGGAGTGGAGCCGCGAACGAGGACGTACAGCATCTTGTAGTCGCCATCCAAATAGCTGGAGCCGGACATGGTTGAGTTGAGCTCGGGGACATACTGGCCTAGATTGAACATTGATCAGAAAATAAACTGAGCATCACAGATAATAGAGTTGAAGAAAGTGTAGTCCCTAAAAACAAATGACCCACGTCCACGTCTTTATGTCGTTTTAACTGGCAGTTTGTCATTAGAAGTAGCTCATACCTGGGAAGGATGGCTCTTTCAGTGTATAGTCCGATTTATCTTTGTTCCATTGGGCGTTGGTTGGAGCGACCAACTTGTTGTCAACATACACATTCAACCGTTGAGGATTCGCGTAGAAGATAGCAACTCTAACAGCCTGCAAATGTCAACAAGTTTTACAAAGCCCAAAAATGGAGGTAAACCACTGAAATAAATAGACAACCTGTATGATTTGTGTGAGGCGGCCGGTGGGGGGTGTGAGGGAGCCTTCCTTTCAGGCTATGAGCTGACCTCAGACGGCTCGGCGTTGAGCATCATCAGTCGTAGTTTCTGGGGGGTGGTGCTGCTGAAGAACACGTCATAGGCCTTGTCAGTGGCCACAACGCTGTGGAACAGAGACACCCGCTTCTGACAGGTGTAGCCACCGCACCAGCCATGGTCCTGAGGGCCTGGCAGCAAACGGGAGTGTTTAAGAAAAGAAGGGCTTTTTAGTTGGCCATTTGAAAAGACTCCACTGACAGTATACTGATAACAAAAACAAGCATGTTTAACGTATAGTGTGGGGTGAACGATAATTATTTGAACACTAGGTCCAACCGTTGATAAGGTCAACATATCCATCTCCAAGTACAGCCACTGGGGACAGTCGTCTTGTCTCTGTGTCCCTGTCTAAGCTCTCGATGGCCAGCAGGCGGTAGTTCAGACTAAAACACTTGTAGCTCTGCCAGGTCGACATGTAGGTGCAGCTGGAGTCTCTGATTATACCTGAACATATAAATGTAAATATAAAACATGCCAATAAACCTCCAATTGGCCAAGGTGTCTTTGAGAATGAAGTCAACGCAAATCATCCTATTGTGACTGTATAGTTGATTACGTTTTTTTTACATTTGAAAATATTGCTATGGTTAAGTAAGGTATGGAAACAAAGAGTGGCCTGCACAGCGTGTACCCTTTTTAGGGGCAATTGTGTCCACAGGGATGCGGCTTCCGTTGAGGTAGGTGAGCATGATTTTAGGGATACGGAAGTCTCCCAGTCCTCTGCGGGGATCTCCGCCCCACTCATACTCAGACTGGGGTACCACAGCACCCACGGTGCCCAGGAACGAGCCGTCCAAGTCCCTGAGCAAGCTCTTCTTTTTAGCATCACAGTCCATGTCGACACAGTCAGATGGGTTTACCTTCCTGGAAACCATTTTATGGAATTATATACAAGACAATAGCTTTAACTTAGAAAGTTGGACTGCAAGCCAGTAAACCATGTGACATGTGTAGAAGGCATACTTGACATCCGGCCTGTGAATGAAGGCCTTAGCCCCCTCTACGCTGTCCACAAGCTTAAGCCCTTTGACTTGAACTGGGTGCTGCAGGTCTTCGTTCTCGGGGTTGGTCATGAACATATAGTTGGTCTGAGAGGTGCAGACGTTCCTGAACCCTACAAATGTGGTGTCTGGAAGCAAAATAATGCACAAGGAAACGGAATCGGAACCGAGGCATGGCCCTATTTTGCATGCTTAGCCAACCATGTTTAGCCTTTGCCGTCAAGTTTACTTGAGCAGCCAATCACGTTATGTTATGTCAACTTTTACAGACACCAGGGATCTCATTTACAAAACAATGCGTAGAATCCATACCAAAAGTGTATGTATGCACAAAAGGCGAAAATGGCGTATGCACAAAAAAACTCAGATTTATAAAATAGTGCGCACGCAAGTCATACGTTGATTTCCCTTTATAAATCACAATCAATTATAAATTTGGCGGACATGAGCGCGTGTCCTGCCCCACCCTTTCAACGCCCATAGTTGCCTATAAATAGTCAGTGAAATGCCCATAATTAATGTTAATTTACACTGGCTGCCCAATTGCATGACACCTCCCGTGTGGTCACTTCCCTGATTGACAGCTCTAGACGAGGAACATGTGATAACAATGAAACCATGCGCTCATCAGACCGAGTCGGACTGAGGCATCGATACCGGTATCAGTTTAAACGTAGTATACTGCTCGACCAAATTATTTATGAAAATACATTTCAGAACAAGTAGAACAGTATGCAAGTAGGCTATTACAGATCCTATTAAATATGCTTCCCGATTAAACGGTTCAACATATTTGAGGGATTATATTCCAAAAACAAATCACATAATCATAACATAATAGCAACACATCTCCATTTATATTTATTATCCGACATCTTCTTTATTTTGATTTTTTTGTGCACTCCATTCAACTGTGTATATAATAGCCTATGTGAGAGCTAATACTATTTGGATTAATTTTACACACTGGTCTCAATTTCAAAGCGTTTGTTGAGAATCTTCCTTCTGCCAGCACAATCGCGGTTTCTCTTCTCTTTAGTTTAGTGCGTACACATGGGTGAAAGTTTGCGTGGAGGACCGCACATTCTCACGTCAAGTATGTTTTTATAAATCCAGACGTCGGCGTAAAAAGTGGCGTACGCTTCCTTCTGTGCGTACGCAACGCTTATAAATGAGACCCCCAGGATACTTACTGGTAACAAGCATTTGCCCACTGATAGCATTATAGCTCATCAGGCCAGCGTGGGGCTTCTCTGGGGCTTTGTTTTGGGCAGATTCAAAGGTGGGCCAACAGATCCCGGACCTTCCACCTAAAAATACATTACTATTTTTATAGAGACATTATAGACACTTGTACTATGCTCTGTAGCTGTTACTACTTAGTGGCAACATTCATATATGAAGCCAATGGGGGACACCCCTAACACAGCGGGTTACTTGGCTTGATGGCGTCGGTGAAGATTTAAGGAGTTTGTACCTTGTGGTGGTCGAGGAGCCCGATGACTTTCACTATTTTTGATGTTGTAATCACTCATGGGCACGCTGTCTAAGCAGTTAAAGAACGGGCTGCTTCCTACAATCAGTGCATTCTAGGAGGATGAGGGAAAGACACACTGAGAAACCCCCCTAAAATACATTAAAATTAGGTACTGTAAGAGAGAAACTACTCAGCAGATAAGGGAATGAATCCGACCTCTCACCTTGACCTGCACAATCTTATCAGAGAACTGGTGGGACAGAGACGGAGGAGAGAAAATGATCGGCAGGATGCCCATCCCGTTGTCCACTAGTGTCACATTGGTCACCATCACGCTCATTACGGTCTGAGGTTGGAGAGACATAAATGATAAACACGTAGAAACCAAAAATCTGAGATCTCAGTGCTCAGTGGAAGGTGTGTCTTCCCGTTGTACCTGGAAGTAGATGCCATAGTCGTAGCTCTTCCACACGGTGAAGCCCTGGATGAGGGAGCAGCCGGGCAGACCGTCCATATTCATGTAGATGCCGTAGAGACCTCCGTGAGCCTCGTTGTCGCGCCACATCTCGTTTTCATTCAAGTCGCCTGCACCAACAAACAAGACCATTATGTGATTCAGCTGGCCCACTCCTCGTTTTGTTTTTGGCCCACAGAGTTTTGTGAACTTCAATGTATATGTTTTAATATGTGTACATACAGCAATGTCCATTATTTACACAATACCTGGGCATGGTTCACCATTAAGGCGGTATCCAACACGCTCATACCCTGCCACAATGTTGTCCTGCAACACCACGTTTGTTCCTTCATTCACCTAGAATTACACAAACGCTCTTAATGCAAACACTGTTTGGCATTCCTGTGGTACCTAAACTGGATTTCTTCTCTTGGTAAAGCCTGGTAATTTGGTAACTTCCTTTATGAATCCAGACCTCAATAGCAGCATTCCAGAGGAAATTGAAAGCTTCCATTCTGTCTTGGTAGGAGCCTGGCCACAAACTCAGGGTCACCAAGTTCCTCCGCACAGTGACCTTGTTGCCCCATATTCTGATACCTATGGACGGTGACACAAAATAAATCCTGCACTCTTTTCTGCTAATATAAAAATTATGAATGAACTAAATTATTATTATTATTATTAGTAGTAGTAGTAGTAGTATGATACTGCTAACATTGTACATGAAACATAAATATAACTCTACCCTCTCCGACTGTAAAGAAGATGACGTTGTCATCCACATTCATCCCCTCTGTTCCAAACACACCAATGGCGGGAGAGAAGCCGTTGTGGAAAGCACATCCCTGGATGTAGGACTCGTTCTTTGGCACCTTGACCATAATAAAACAGTTTGTACTTTACACAGTTTTTATGTATATCTTTCTTGCGCACAAGTATCTTGTATTCTTTGCAGTATGAATAACTGGTCCTACCATTCCCAGGTTGAGGAAGGCCACGGAGTAGCGAGGATCACTGGCGTCAGTCCATCCCTCCTGCCCCGAGTGGTAGAACTCCACATTCCTTATCTGGGCTTTACCTTTCACACAACAATATGGAGATTGTAGACATGTTAATAGTTATTCCTTCTAATGTCATTTTTATTTATAGGTAGTACAAAAAAAGCCCTAATAATCTAACATGATGCAATTTTTAAAAATCCCTTTGAAATCTTACTGCAACAAAACTAAAGCTAAAATAAAACTTCCATAATTAATTCACGGCTCCTCTACCTTGGTAGTCGATTCCTCCAGAAGAGAAGGTGCCCACAACCACCCTGGCTCCAAAGGACTCCTCAAAGAGGCCAAGGTAGTCCTGACCAATGATCTTGATGTTTCTGCTTAGCAGACCGACGTCGGCTGCCAATCGGTAGGTCAGTGGCGTGCCTGGAACACTGTGGGCTTCACCTGAAGGCACAAAGCAACAGGCACTAAGACGGGTTAGCCGCTTTACGTTACATCGAATATTTTACACACCCATATGGACATGCAGGTGTCTGTCCAGTTTACGTCAGTTATGTCGTTGTAGAGAGGGGCCTAAACTGACCAATGTGAGTGAACGCCAGAGACTGGTTGAGGGTCAGCGTGCGCATGTCCTGCGACACAGCAATGATCTGACGGGTCTCAGTTTCCCAGGGGTCATAGCTCGAAGTGGATATGACCACATCGTCTCCAACCTGAACACAAAACACACATGCACGCACACACGCACGCACACACACACGCACACGCACACACACACACGCACACGCACACACACACAGGATTAAAGAATAAAGAGATTGTGTCTTGTCCATTAAGTAATAATTATATAATGATATAAATTGTAAGGACCTGCCAGTCCACAGCCTTGACCAGGCCCAGACGGTTTGATCCTGCGGGGGAAGTGGCGGCCAGTTTGGTGTGGTACACGTTATGAGGCAGCCCATACAGATCCAGAGCACCAAACACACCTGTACCACACACACACACACACACACACACACACACACACACACATACACAAAACACTAGTCACAAGCCCTTAGAATTACAGTGTAATGGGTTTCACAGTACTACAAATATAACATTCTAAACATAAAAAAAAATGTCACCTCCCCATATTCCAATTACAACATGTTTGGTGGTGTTAAATTGAAGATGTCCCTTACCAAGGACCTTGGAGCCCTGGTTGGGTCCGTTGGGTAGGGGCCAGTCTGGGGTAGAGTGGTTTCCTCTCAGCTTGATGTGCAGCTGTCCCCTGAATGGCTTATCATCCCAGCCGGCTATCAACCTGCCACCCTGGTATAGAACAAAAGCCCTTTATTCCCATTTGATCTGTTAACGCACACTGTATATGCAATTGAAACTACATGCATGATACATTTAAAGATGAATCGTATTTCTGGGATGTTAAAGCTACATTAATCCAGCATTTGATATTATGGAAACAGTTACAGGGTCAGCCACAGACCTGGATGGAGATGTATGTGGCGTCAAGCACTACAGTCCTATAGTCTATGGTACTGCGACTGTCGTCCAGGGTGTCTGGGATTTCAAGGACTCCAATGACCGTCAGCTGGTTTAGCATAGGGGTGTCACTGTCCAGAACCACCCATTTACCTTGAATTGAAAATAAAATAAAACAAGATTATGCCAAGGGCTATTTCATGTGATTCTCTAGTATTACTGTATGTGCTTATTTAAATGAGTTGAATAGTAATTTGTTATTTTTTTTTTTTAATGAAGAAGTGTTTACCAGATGGAATGACCACATCTCCGCCCTCAACTGGTACAGTGAAATTATTCTCTGAGGAGGTTTTCCAGAATGAGGCATTGGACCAAAGACTGGGAACCCCCCAAAAAAGCATGTGTTTAAAACAGCAAACCTGATATACCCCAAATGCATCCAGGATTTCATTAAACTGGAAATGTAAAGTTTACATTTAAAAATGCATGTAGCGTATGTCTCTAGTAAGACTGGGGCAGCTTACATGAAGTCTGCAGGCCTTAGGGAAGCCACCGGGGCTAATGTGGCAGGTGGTGGGGGGAGGCAGTTGAGGAAGAAGCAGCGGTACACTTGTAAGTTAACAGTCACGTCCATCATTGACCGGTCAACACTGTTGCGACGTCTCCTACCGCCAACGTCCTTCCCAGATACTAATAAACGGAATCAAACACATAAGAAGAAAAAATCATTATTGAATAAATTGGAAAACTGAATGGATGAAGACGCATTGTTCAGAGACAAAAAAGTATTATAGCAATATTTTAAAGAGTAAAATATCACTGACTTAAGTAATAGAGATTGTTGGTGCTCTCGTCGAAGTACCAGTCGCCGTTCTTGTTCTTGCTGAAAGTCAGAGGCTCTTTGGAACCATTTCTCTCGTCCAGTATGATAGAACGGTCTATTCTCTGGGTGAAGTTGTGATTGATGATCACATATTCGTCTGGCTGTTCAAAAATACAGGGCAAATTACAGGGTCAATGTGTTTGAGGAAAAATCTACTTAGATGGCTAGTGGTGTGTGTGCATTTATTTATATTTTGCCGAATAGGAGATCATGACTTTCTTGCTAGTGGCACCTTAAAGCTGTAGAACTTTGAAGAGTAGCTGATGTTTGTGATTTGGTCGGCATTATCAAAGAACCAGGTGTAAGTTTGCTGTGACGGCAGCATGGCCATCCAGCCAAGTTTGTGTGTCATCCTCTTCTTCATATATGGAACCCTGCTGATACCTGTAAAACACACATAATTAAAACAATAAGTATCTCTACAAAGGAAGGCCATGCAAAACATTTAAATAACGTTTCTAAACAATAATAATAAACAAACTGAAAGCCACTTGTTGGAATAATAAGTATATGATCAATCAGATTAATGTACAACACATCAATTAGAGAATGTTGTTTTGCCTACCGTGTGAGTTTTTCAAGATGACATCCTTGGAGTTCAGGGAGCTGGGAGAGGGGTTGTTGAAGGCCAGCCGATGGAAGCTGACCGTGTTGTCACACACCGCCCCAGGGAAGCCCACACTCCACTCCGCGCTGGGGGAGCAGTGAGCCGGGTCCAGCAGGGCATTCATAGGCACCACCTTGTAGTCCACCTGCCCTGTGGGCAGCAAGGAGAGAGCTTAGGAGCAGCCTTTGGATCACTGTTGCTAAGTACAACATACCCCACTAATGGCGCTACACTTAACACTCTCAGTGAATAGCATGTCATCAATAGTATTTTGGTAACAATATTATTTATGCTTCTGTTGGCATGCATTGTGTAGGTTTTTAAATGAACTATTGAATATCTATGAATGTGTACACGAGTGTATATTCACCTGTGAGGGACCCATCCATGTCCACCATTTGCACCTCGTGCTCCCATCTGAAGCCGGCCTTGTTGGGGGAGTTTACATACTGGATGCCGCTGAACCTGGCGCTCCAGCCGCCACAGAATTCCTTGCACGTCCCGTCGATGGACGTCACGCCAATGGCACTGCAAGAGCTGCGGTTGAAGTTGAGAAACTTGGTGTCGATCACACTCATGCCGTCGTCAAAGGGCAGGATGACCCCCTTGGCTGTGCAGTAGTAGGGGCCCTGGCCCAGCTCGTCCACGTGGCCCACCATGGTGCTGTTGGAGACCACAGCGCCACCGCTCTTGCCAAAGCCGCTGACCGCCCACTGGAAAATGCGCTTGGCCTCCACGCCCGCTTTCTCGTTGTTGACCATGAGGAAGCCGTCGAATTGCACGGCGCCCACGTTCACCCACTCGGCGCCCTTCTCGCAGTTCCAGGTGGTGAGCGTGCGGAAGACGGCCGGCTCGGGCGCCTCGGAGTAGCACCGGCCCTTCTGCATGGGGAAGTACTCCTGGAAAAGCCAGAGGCCAAACCAGCCCTGGGAGTGCACCGTGTTGTTGGCGAACTCGCCCAGGGGCACCCTCTTCTGGCAGATGGAGGGGTCATAGGAGGGGCCATCCGGGTTGTCGTGCATGCGGTACCAAAAGCCAAAGTGTGTGCCGCCGGCAGCGGCGTTGTGGCGGATGACGTTGTCGGGGTTGGTGACCCAGTAGGCGGCGGGGGTGACATCGTCGTTCAGCAGGCTGGTGCTCTGCTGGACGAACACGGCCAGGTTGTACTGCAGCACGTTGCCCGTCTCGATGCCGTCCTCGATGAAGAAGGCACCACCCCTGATGTCATAGATGACGTTGTGCTCCACCAGCAGCCGGTGGGTGTTGTGGATGGTGACGGCGCGGTTGTAGGTCTGGTGGATAGCGCAGCCCCGTACGTACGACTGGAAGTTGATGTCCCCCATCAGATGCCAGTGGATGGGGTAGCGGCCCAGCCTGAAGGCCTGCCCTGCATGGAAGATCTAAAAACAATTTGGGATATATTCAACAACAATACAATATGTCTAAATAAGATCTGTACCAATGTCTGTAACTGATTTTCAAAACAATGTAAAGTGTAAGGTGAGTTATGAATGAAAAAGTATTCAAACAAAAAATACTATGCTAACAGTGCTGCTGCACCATAAGATTTGCCATGCATTGATCTCATGCTGTCTTCGTATCGTTTTAAGAAACTTCTTCATCATTTGGAAGGTAGAAGCATTGCTGCCTGTAAAGGAATTCTATGTTTTGTTTAAGAGAGAGGAATTATAATATGCTTATGATATACTTTATGAGTGCACACTTCCAAAGTAAGTAAGATCTATCCTATGACTGTAGACTACCTCAACATATTCCAGTCTGCCCCTGGCCAGATTCTCATTCGGTCTGGGAGCATGGAACATGATGCATCCTCCAAACTGGTCACTTCCAACCTCCTCACCGAACCGACCCTGGAAACAGGTCTGTGTGGCAAACTCCCCTTTAAGTAAAAAAATATATATATAGAGAGAAGAAAATAAAACATTGTACGGTTATAAGGCAAGTATGTGATGTGAACATTTTAACTTTGTTGTCCTGAGAGCAAAATGCTTTGTTACCTGTGTTAAAGCCCTCAGGACAGGCCTTTATGTTATCGTTCCACTCGAGTTGGTTGGAGCCGCGCACCACTATGTTTCTAGTCAGGAGCCCCACCTCGGCCCGGGCCTCAAACACAGTCCCATCAGGCAGGGTGACAGACAGCCCCAGGTGGGTGTACAAAAGAGGCTCTGTAAGCGTTAGGGTCCTTCCATCACTGGACACAGATGCTATGGTCCTCTGCTCGTTCTCCCTCTGGCTATGCCTGAAAGAAAAAAATTATTAGAGTGCTAAAGGTACTAACTAGTTTTTTTATATAATCTTACTATCATATAACTTTAATAATCATTTAAGATTAAAAAAATATTATAATGTGCAATTGTTCATATTCTATTTTTAGAATACGTAATTTTGTAATATTCAAATAATTTATACAGTTTCTCAACTTCAAAGGAGTGCCATTTATTTGCCTTTTGACACACCACTTGACCAAACACATCCAGAGGATGGTTGTCTACATTTTCCCGTTGTCAGTTTAGACCAGTCCACGGCTTAGCCTCCAAAACATTTACTGTGACGAGTTGTCTGTCACTGTAGCCCTAGGCTCTAAGTCTGGTGTGGGTAAATACCTGTCTCCAGTGGAGGCTATGACAATCTGGTCCCCTGCCTTCCAGGTGACGGCCTTCTTAAGAGTCACTGAAGCAGAGCCACTGTATGCGGTCTGGGCCAGGTGAGTCCATGGGACTGGAACTGGAATACCTGGGGGAGCCAGTTCACAACAACAATGGCTGTCAACTCGGGGTGGAGATTACAGATAAAAACATTCCAGCATTTAGGACACCACTGGCTACTAATTACTCGGAGGCATATTTTTAGACTAGTTTTTCTTTTGTAAAGTGTACTGTAGGTCACGGCTATTTTCCAAATATGTCAACTTATTTCTGTTGCAAAAGAATGTGGATTTATTTTGCCCTTGATACTCTTGGATCGGCTATCATCATAAATAATTGTTTTGACTTTTAAAACTAAAATGAATCTTAAGGCACCAATATTATGAGCAATATATTTGCACATATATTGGACGTCAATATTATTTTGGACGTCTTTGTACCATGCAGATCCAGCACTCCCTCTCTG
This sequence comes from Galaxias brevipinnis, assembly GCA_036023535.2. Lineage (NCBI taxonomy): Eukaryota > Metazoa > Chordata > Actinopteri > Galaxiiformes > Galaxiidae > Galaxias > Galaxias brevipinnis. Next base: position 17,451 of record JAVQIZ010043894.1, on the reverse strand, counting down.
ACAGCCAGGGTCTTGGATCCATAGACTGGCAGCTCTGGCGAGCGGAGGTCACCATGCAGGGTGATGATTGCCTTGTGCCTAAACGGCGCCCCCTCTTGGCCAATCTGGAGACGTCCACCGTCTGTGATGAGGATGTTCTCTGCTTGCAGCTCGATGTCTGCCTCGTCAAACACCAATGTACCACCTGAAAACAAATGTAGTGGCTTTTGAAACATATATTAAATGCTTGAAGCTTGTTAGGTAATACGTTTAAAAGAGCTGAAAAATAACTAGTTTAGTATACCTTGAATGAGGAGCATTTTGAGCACAGGCGTGCTAGTGTCTAGCAGAATGGTTTGACCCTTTGTAATGACAGCAAATGTGCCGTTCTCTGGAGGAGACAGTCCTCCCCAGGTGTACAAGGAGGACCACACGTCGATGTAGAAGTAGTCAGCCTTGTCCTGTAAAAAGAGGTTTACCGATGGAGTCAAAAGAAAAAAAACACTCATTATCATGAGTCACATATCACACTGTCGCATAAACAATAGGGCAAAGGCAGAGTGAATAGAATGCAATGGCAGAGGTTATAGTACCCAATAGTGTATGTCACTTCTGTGCACAGTACATACCATCTTGGCAGTTCCCTGGTCCCTGACACTGACGCGGACCTTGGTTTCTTGTGATTGGGGCTGAGCATTGGTCACACATATAATGTGAGTGTTGTTTGTAGACTGGATATCACAGATAGTCCCTGCAATGGTAACATTGACCTCATCTCTGTTGATGCTGTTCGAATACAACAAGGAAAAACACATTTGTTTAACTGTAATACTGAGCTTGTGATTAAAGAGAAATATCTAGAATGCATATGAGGGCATATTACATTCCATACACAACTGTAATATTTGGATAAAGTAATGTACCATCTTGCAACACCAGAAAGACAATGTTAAACAAACAAAATGTTATGCTGCATTTTATAATGCTTCTGTGAATTAAACATTTCTATCCTAGTCAATATTGTGTAATTAGAGTGTGTCCCTCCTCTTTTCTGTACGATGATATAGTCAGTGGAAAAGTTAGATATCCTCTGTACCCAAAACCAGATCCTGTGATTGTGAGCCTGGTGCCTCCGGCGGTGCCCCCTCGCCGTGGCGACACGGCGCTGATGACTGGAGTCAAAGAGGATTTGTAGATGTAGCCATTCGATATGTTGACAGAGTTTAACTGGTTGACGACTGTTACTACGCAGCTAAGCTCTGACATGGTGCCTATAGGGGATGAGGAGTTTAAACAAAAAACAAACACACAGACACAACACAAAGGATGATGGAATCAAGATGCGTGCATATAGAACAAAAACATTCTTAGTCAATGGTGATCAGAGGCAAGAATGTGGGCAACGTTGACAAGACCATTTTTGGATTAGACAAAACAGGAGTTGCAACATTATAGACAGACATTTCTGCAAAAACACAAAAGAATTCTTTTCAAAACAGAACATGTCGTTCTTGTCATGATGCATTGTGCCGGTGTCACTCAACTCACCGTTATTGAATGGCACTTCACAGTAAAGGTGGGTGGGCGTTGACATGTTTCTGTGCACCTCACACCTCTGTCCACAGATAAGCACCGTAGAGAACTGAGGGTCGAAACCTGAGCCTTGGACTGTCAAAAATGCACCGCCACCAAAGCTACCTGCTCCAATCAAAGGACAGAGTTTGTTCAGGACTTTTTCACAGCAGGTGTTTTCAGTCTACGGCTTGAATACAATTGTTTATTTGTGCTTTTGTTCCTTTGTGGTATCACAATTAGAATGAATTGGGGACAGGTGTAGACACTTTAATGGTACTATCTCCCCAACAACACAAAACTATCTTCAAAACAAATTTTGTTTTCATCTTAAGTAGATCAATCCATGTTTTTAAATGAACAGACTAGCTTCGCCATGCTCACCCTGGCTGGGCTGCACGCCCTGTAGCAGCAGGTTATATTTGAAAACAGCCTTGGACTGCGCATTCCCTTTGGTGTTGTGATGCAGTGTGACAGGGTAAGTCCCGCCAGCGTTCTGTCCAGTCGTGCACTGCACCTGGGTGTCTGTGACCGCAGACACAGTACAGGGCACGCCGTTGATGGCCACGGTGATGTCCTGGACGCTGGAGTCGAAACCAGTTCCTGTGATGGAGATGACCGATCCGACGGAGCCTACAGGGCACACAGAGACACAAGGCCCAAGTTGTAAACACCACACTGACCGTCCATCGGACCGCTTTGTGAAATGACACAGTGTGTATATGACATAGCAAGTAGAAATTTACCGACTATCCTACTACCTACCGTTGGCGGGGCTGATGGAGCTGATAACTGGTGTGTGAGTCTGGGAGTAGGTGAAGTTGAGCGCTGGGTACACCACAGAGAGGACCTGCACACTCACTTTGACAGCCCCTTCAATGTGAGCCGGGGTGAGGCAGCGTACCTCGCCGGGGGTCACGTCCCGGATGTAACAGAGCATTTTGTCCACCATCACACTGGTGTTCCCCGGCACAAAACCATTACCGGTCAGAACCAATGGTGTGCCCCCTGCTGTGCTGCCCATCCCTGGGCTGAGTGTGGCCTGGGCAAGGCTGCTCAGGGTGACTTCGCCAGATGCCAGACCTTTATTCCTCACGATAACCATGACCTTCTGGTCACCGGCGGGAAGTGGGCCCACTTGTACAGTAATGCTGGTGTCGGTCACTGCAATAACCTGCTGGCTCAACGAAGCGACTGAAACCTCCAGCTCGCCAATGCTGCTGCTGAACCCTGATCCCGCGACGGTCACGGTGACGTTGGCATTGGTGGTCTGGGGTGAGATGCCGGTGACCGCCGGAGTCACAGACGAGGAGTAGAGGAAGGAGCAGTTGGCGTGACAAGAGCTTGGGACTTGTCCCGCTGTGACGACAACCTCGCCAGTGCGTGGCAGCGAGGGGGAGGTGTCGCAGATGATGTGGGTGTAGTTGAGGGACCTGATGGAGCAGGGCGCGCCGGCCACCATCACTCTAGCGCCCCCGGAGAAGCCTGAGCCGCGGACGTGGAGGCTGGTGTGGCCCGTGGGGCTGCCGACGGGAGGGGAGACCGACTCGACCACGGGCAGGACCACAAAGCGCCGGCCGAACTCGCTGCGTACCGCCACGATGGCGCGGCCCTGGTTGTTGACGGTCACGGCCACCAGGTGAGCGATGCCCACAGGGGCTCCGCTGTCGGGGCTGAGCATGCAGTTGATCTCAAAGTTGCTGCTGTTGATCACGTTGCAGTGGAACCCTCCGATGGTCACCTGAACACAAATCCAATGGAAAGGACATTGATTCCAGGTAAACACTTCTCGGAATCTTGGTCACCGCTCTAAGTGATGCGTGTCACATGCAAATGATTGAAGTTATTCTACCTAGCTATGCTGAATAGCCAAGTTGTGATAGTGAGCTTTTATATAATAATTGAAGCCCCCCCTCACCTCATTGGCACAGGCCGTGTCGCTGAAGCCCATGCCCCGGATGGTGATGAGCTGGTGGGCTGTACCGCTGTCAGGGAAGATGGAATGAACCATGGGGGTCGCACACTCAGAGAAGCTGAAGTAGAGGTCGTCGGATGTCCAGTTGGACTGCTGCTGGGTGCAGTCAGGAGGCAGAGTGGAGACGCAGTCTGCCACAGAGCGGCCTGGCCGACGAACACCTGCACACAGGTAATCATCATAATCATCATCATAATCATCACCACAATTACATATAAGCATATAGTAAAAGGCATTCAATAATTATTTTAAGGAAATACACAATTGTCAATCACTTGTGATATAAAAAAACTCCCACTAGATAATATCCCACCTACTGTACCATCTCGATGGACGTTCCTAGACTAAGGGATAAAAAATGCACAGACATTGCAAAAAGATTTCAGAGCGAGGGAGCAGTAAAATAACAGTCTGTCTGCCTGCCGAGATAGAAACCCCTCCACCCTCTATCAGTGGCTCTACCTGCGACGTGTCTCGCCTGCACGCCACCCAGGCTGACAGAGACTCTGTTGCCACGGGACTCCAGAGCTACAACCCTCACCAGCCCCTGCAGCACCTTGGTGTTGGCGTCGTTGAGGTAGCCACTGCTGTAGTAGTACAGCCCCGGGGAGGTGAAGCGGTAACCAAAGATCCCTGGGAATGGGGGACAAAAGGGCGGACTACACGTGATTTACTGTAGGGAAAAAACATAGCCTAAAGGATATGGACTGACAGTCACACCGTAAGTTACATCATAGCTTATGGTGTCGGTGTGAAGTGCACCACACAAGCCAATATTTCCATTTTGAGGGATGTGGTAATATGTCTTGGTATGTTACAGAAACGGGCATACTTAGGACACCATGACAAAGAGGCATTGAATAAAGTGAGATTGGAAGTACATTAAGCAAGTTGTTCAAGTTTCAATTCATATCTTCCATTTTTAAGGGGGAATGGGGGCATAGGGTCGTATTACTCAATGGGTGCACTCAGCATGTGTAGTTTGTGAACTGAATGAACCGTATTATGTAGTTGAGAGTAAAATCGTTGCCTTATCCAGATTAATGAAATGATCTAAATTGAATAACCTATATAATATTGCCTTCATATGAATATATTTTGTTTGCAATTTGAGAAATGACTATTACGTAGTAGACGATATTTTGGGTTTTTGTCAGCAATTAAAGCATACATTTAAACAATGAAATCTAGGCCTGTATACCCAAGGGAATAAGGATACCTTCATGTACGCAGGACAAAAAAGAAATGTCTTGAGTGTAACAAGATCAACTAGTACCTTTGGCAGTCTTAGCCTCTCCACTGGTGAATGCCAACCCATCAAAAGTGGTGTTGCTGGGACTGGACACACTGAACACCCCGTAGCCCACTCGCTGGAAGGCGGGGGCCTCCCAACGCCACACCACTGTGTCTCCAACAGACACGGTCAACGCAGCAGGGTTCCAGGCATAGCCTGTACCAAAGTCTACACAGACAGATAGACACACGCAAAGGTGACGAACACACGAAAAAAATTACAGAAATAGCTTTCAGTCAGTATGTGGAAAAGTAAATGCTGAATGAGAATTCCAGAGTCATTACTTGTGTTTTTTTAATGGCTCAAAAGGCACTGAATATCAAGGTCTTTCGAATTTCTACAACTGAGCCCTGGGCGACAGGTGACCGCTTTTTTGGTGTAAAACAATCTGCTTCTATTGTAGCCAATTCTATAAATAGCTGTTATTTACAGCTTGGCTGATTGGTTTCACACACACTATGAGAGGAACAGTGAACCTACCTGGGTGGGAGCCTTGGTTGGTCACTGTATAGGTTTCCTCCTCAGACTGTATGATGCAGGTCATCTCACTCTCCGAGGCTGATGTCACCTCACACTCTGCCCCTCCTAATGAAGAGGATGTAAGAGATCACACACAAAGTATTAGGCAACAAGAACATCTAAAAACATGTCGCACAGGAGGCCAATGTGCATTACTTCTTACCGATGGAAACTTTGTTATCTGAAGCTTGGGAGCTAAAGCCGGAGCCTGTGATGGTGAGTTTGGTGCCTCCAAGCAGAGAGCCCAACATTGGGGAGACATTTGAGATTTCCAGAATGTATTCAATGGAGGCATTCACACCAAGGCTGGGAAGATTTAAACAGAGGAGATTTAAAAATGTTTTTTTACTCAAGTCAAACTACAAGTAAAGGAAGACAACAATCAAAACAAAAAACTAAAGCGTTTGAACGCAGATTTATAAACCAAAACTGTAATGCTAGAGAAGCCCTGTGAGAGTGCACCTGGTTTTAGGGAAGCCATTGTTTTCCACCTTTACATATACTTTGTACAGGCCAGGTGGTTGGATGGGGAGAAGACAGGTGATGTTGGTGGAAGTCCACTGCACCATGTCACATTCCTTCTGGCCCACAAATACTCCACTGTCATTGGCTAGATTTCCAAAGTTGGTACCCAGGACGGTAAGAACTCGGTTCCCTGAATAACAAAGCAGATAGACATTTCATAACCCAAACGATATATTTAATGTGTTCAAGTTCATATTTGGGTTAATCAGTCGAAAATTTACTCAACAATGAAATCCATTGGGTTGAGAGACAATGGGTGTGCTAACATCATTATATAAACTGGTCTTCAACAAGCAGAGTGGATTATGTTTCTTTTGTGTGTGTGTGTGTTTGTTGTGGAAACATTGCCCTTTTAAAAACCGGAATAGGCAAACTGTTGCACGCTTTGGTGTTGAAAATTGTTTGCAGAGGCTCCAATTCCCCACAAGAAGAGAAGAACAATGAAGAAGGAATGCCAACATTTCAACAAAACTAATGAGCAGAGAATGTTACCTCTAAAACCATGGTCACACAAGTACTGTTCTGCTAATAACACCAATTATTCCATAGTTTCATTACTATGGGATTTAAAATAGAATTAAATGCAGGCTTTAAAGAATTTGCACTGACATATCTGCACAAGAAAAAATCTTTCATAATTTGTCTTTATTGCCAGTGAAAACATTGCAGGCTTCTACTTGTAAACTAAACTGCGAAGAAATAGTAAAAGAGATATTAAAAACATTTCTTGACAACCTGAGTCATTCTGTATAACATGCCACGTAAAGCCAATCAGTCAGACGTTTATTTCTTCAGACAGAATTCGTAAAATGTTCCTGATTAAATCAAATCAAAGCAAACCAGCTGAAAAAGATAGGTTGAGATTACTGGATTATAAATACATATCTTGGAGGCACTATCTTTGAACTGTAATAGGTAATTCTTCTCACTGAACTCACCAATCACAGTGGTAATGGCAGGAGAAATGCCGGTGATCAGAGGCGTAAGGCTCTCATCGTAGGTAAACGTGCCGCTCGTCGTGTCGTTCATCACTCCCATTGCCAAAGTGACTGCCCGGGACCCTGCAGTTCCCTAAAATAACACACACAAATATTATCAGGATACAAAGCTTGAACATGGCTAATTAAAAGCTTCACAAATCAAATGTGAAAAACGTACTGGTGGAGTCTGGCATTTGAGCTCTGTGTCCGTGGTCTGAAGCACTGTGCAGTCCTCGCTGCCCACCATCACTGTGGTGTTTGGGCTGAACCCAAACCCTATCACTGTCAGCACTGTACCTCCTGTGAGGGGCAAGCACCACGTGTATATGTATTAAAATAAAAAATTTAAACATTTTAAGTAAATTTTTTTTCTTAATTATACATTTCAATAATATGTTTTTTCCCAAAATAAATATCTCCTCCACATTTTTCTCACCATTCGGGCTAACCTAGTTATAATCGTACCTGCCACGCTACCAGACAGTGGGCTGAAAGAGGACACGATTAGCTTGTAGGTGAAGTTGAGGCTGTAACCCCCTGCGGAGCGTGCGTTGCCCAGAGATGGGAAGTTGACAGACACCGCGTAGGTACCTGCGCTGGAGCTGCTCAGTCTGCAGGTCTGGGAGGTAGCTGGGAGGAATTTGTGATCATAATGTCAGTCTCATAATTTATTTTGCGCCAAACCCCACAGAGCGGCAACCACATAGTATAAATTGTTAACTCAAATTTTGTCAACTCAGCATACAGTAATTGTATAATGGTGAGTTATGGTTCCTGCAATAAGAACAAGGATGCTGCTGTTTTCTCAAACAGTAGATTGGGACATTAATGTCCTTTGAATGGGTACATTCTAGGAAAATACTATATTACTTACGTGTTACTTCCTCAACATGGCATGCGGCATGTCCCACCATTATGGTAGCATTCTCATTGATGAAACCTGTCCCAGTGATGGTCAGTCGAGTTCCCAGACCTACTGATCCTGAAAGACACAACACTCACAGTCATTTCTCAGGCTCAAGTGAAGCATGCACACTGTTTAAATTTAGAGTTTGCTAATACATGTTGATAATTATCAGTAGATCAAATAGACTTGTTTTTGCAGTACCTTCAGTTGGGTTGATACTTGTAACAGCTGGGGTATTGGCTTCTGTCCACTCAAAGCCACAATTACCAGAGCACTTGGATGGAATGCCATTGATGAAGACTTCCACCTTAAAACATTACTGGCTGAATAAACTAGTACTCTACAGCATGGTGAAACATTGTGCAAGAGTAATACCTCAGTAACTATTGACTTTAATACAAACTTGTGGACATAGTCTAACCTGGAGACATGTGATACCCAAATAATCTTATGCAACAGGACATTCATCACAATAGACTTAATGTTTGCAGTGTCTATTACCTAAGCAGAACGACCACAGCTGAAGAGACATGGGACAAACAGCTAACACAATGTTAACTCCATTCATAAGAGTACTAAAGATGACACAAACGATTGGCATACCTGTGGCATAGTCTCCCACACACGCAGGTAGTCTCCTGTGAGGCTCTGTACAAACAGACCTCCCTTGGTTATCTCCACAGCTCTCACTTTAGGCTTTATGCCCACCACTGATGAGTCATTAACCTACAATGAGAACAGAACAGAGGCCTATTTAAAGACGTGGTAAGTAAAAACGATCAAAACGATTGCAAAATACTCAAAAAGAATTAACCGAGAGATTAGTTACTCCAGTATATTTATATTACGTTGGTTTAACTTAATATATTCATGTTATGTAACTGAATATATTACAACTAATTAGAATCAACATAAAATTCTCTGATTTCAAATTAACATAATTTATTTACATAGATCCAACGTAAATAAAATGCGTTGGAATAATTACACCTGCTTGAAATATGGTCCATGGTGCTAAAATAACATTAGTAAACCATTGAAAAGGTTATAACTAAGGTAACTAATATCCCATAATGATTTGATGCAATCGGCATGCATGAGCAATTGCAGCAAGGCTTTGTGGGATACCTGTTTAATGCAACTGTGGCCTATTAGTAAAATAATTACAAGTATTATTAATGGGTGAGGTTTGGGTTGTTATATAGAATCCATTGAAGAGGTTTACTAATGTTTTTTTTTGCAACCCGGACTGTGTATCATGTTTGGCTGATGCATAGAGTTGGGACTAACCCCCCTTTCAGCATACTCGTGAAAGGACTTTTGATAAAGTAAATTAAAATAAATTAAAGTAAAGTCAACATGTCATTTTTTTGAGTGTATGTTTGAACAGCTGTAGGATATCGTGTAAGTTGACCTCAATCAGTGGCTGGTCTCCTGGCTTGGTGAGCCATTGGATAACCCATTTTTGGCGCTTGCAGTTGCCATTGCTGGTGACTTTCAGCTGACCCATCTCTGGAATGCCCTGGAGGGCATACTGGAGGTCTTCCGCACTCACATCCACTGAGAGGCCTGGAAGAGGTTACAATATGCATCACCAAATCAGATGGTCTTGGGATCAAGGTCCACACGCCAAGCGAGGAAAAGTCACCGTAATTAAAATCCAAATAGCTACCTTCTACGCGGGTCCCGTAGAGCTCCACATCAAAGGTACCGGTCAATGGAGGGCTGGCCTTCTGGGGGCGGGTGACTGTGGTCAAGGCTGCTCCCTGCCGGAATTCAGCCATGTCTTCAGTGCCATTTGGCATTTCCTAAAAGGCAGGGGAAATTAGAACTTATTTTAAAAACTTTCCCTCGCAAGATTAGGATGGCATCAAACAATCTAACAATCAAGTTACTATGGCATTATGCAGTATTCACATTTTTAGATCATGGAAGAATACGCAACAAGAAAAAGGCTAGTTTATGGATTTCGAATTGCAACATATTCCATTAGACTAATGCTTGGTAGGCAGATTTTTCTGTATTCTTCTTGCGTGCGATTCATTGTCACCACTCTGATCTGTGATGCAAGTTTCTGATTACTGTACACACAAAGCGCACACGCAAGCAGACCAAAAACTGACTCACATACTTGATTCATCTAACTGGTTCCTGTATTTACTGCTAGCAATAACAAAACAAATGTCTTTCAAGCATAGACTGTGGTGTTAAGAATGAAATAGTTGGATCAGTAATTTATTCTGAATATTTTTTGATTATTTAGATTTTAAATAATGCAGACCATTAAACACTGCGGAAGATAAACCATCTTACCTGCAGGAAGTCAATGCCTATCAGGGGGAAACCAAAGGCACAGTTTTGGGGGAAGGCGGTAATCTCGTAGCTGACCAGTGAGACATCGGTCACTGGGACTTTCCGAGCCACCACGGCTGTGAAAAATGTACCAGCATTGGCCAGCGCAGCTGGCTTTCTCTGTTTAAGGACAGCTGTAAGTAACATAAAACATAAAACCGTCTTTTGTAATTATCGTGCACATGTAGCTGTTCACAGTTGTTATAGACTGAAGGATGTTAGTGTGGAACAAAATCTATTCTTTTGATACATGTTTTTGATAGTTTCAACCTGCAAACCTGGATTTTTCATTCCAATAAAAGATTTAAAAACGTTATGTACCGTTTTCATTAGTAGTAGTGGCCTTTCCACCCAGGTAAATGGTGTCCACATAGAAGTCCTTGCTGGGGTCGTCTTTGTACAGATAAAGGTCTGTGAGCTTGTAATCCCTTCCAACAAACTGGGACTGCACAGCACTTAGCAGGTCCACACACTTGTAACTCCAACTGCAGATACAAATAGACATGTAATAGCTTTGCAAGTGTAAGGGAAATTTTGGCATCCTCACAGATGTTCAAGCCTAAACTGTTGTTCCAATGTGTGACCCTTACCCCACATTGGAACAACAGCTTAGGCTTGAGCATCCGTGAGGATGCCAAACTTTCCCTTACACAAGACATTATTTTTTCTCGATATGCAAGATATATACATCTTTCTAAAATAGAGGGAAATTATATCTTGGCTTCGACTTACTCAAATCCACTGCTGAAAAGAACTATAGTTTTGGTTGTCACCGTTTCGATTAGGCCCTTTGTGTTCTTATAAGTGAACTTCATTCCAATCTCGTCCTTCAAGTGTCCTTTGTAGGCGAAGCAGAGCTAAGTGGATGAATCATACAAAATAAAATTTTTAAACAATATGACACATGTCAGTGCATTTAACAGGTTGGAAATCCATGTCTGCATTTTTAAACCAATCCATTCTATTAACCTTTTACTGCTGTCATCTTAAGTAGCACAAAGCAGAGATGTGTTACTGCTAGCTGTGAATTGGCAAGTCAACAATCTAAATGAGGGTGTAAATGATGTTGATGGTTGTTTTACCATGCTGTAAGTTTGCAGAGCAGCCTCTCCATAGGTACCACCAGATCCCTTAGGAAAGCTGCTCAAAAACAGAGTCTCAGCGTTCTTCAGCGACCAAAGTCCACAGAAGGCCTCTAAGTCGTTCACTGGTGTCCCTCTCTCATCGCCATTGTACTTCAAGATACACAACAAAAATAAAAAAATTATCACAAACAACACATTTCAAAACATTTGGATGTTACATTTACATGATCATACAGCACATCTATCACAGACTGTTAAAAAGCATAAATAGACATTCTTCAAATACACATGTTTTGTGTTTACTTCAAATTTCACCCACTAACTCACCTCTGATTGTGTCTTTTCAAAGTCCTTGAAGTACATGACACCTGACCCCTCCAGGGTCTGGATCTCGCTAGGGCACCTCGCACTGACGAGGTCATTCAGCGCTGTCTGCACCTACTCACACAAGCACACAGATTAGTTATGTTTCTTTACTCTTTCCACTTGCCCAGCAAAACGTGAAACTATGTTCACAAAAATGAAACGTATGAATAATAGACCGGGCCTAAAATGTATTTGGGCCTTTTGGAAGTTGTAGTTTAGTGTGCAGTACGGTAACAAACCTCAGACTCAGATGCATTGAAGGCAATTGGCCGAGTTGGGATTCCACCCCAGTTTAAAGTAAAAGTCTTCATGTTTCCTTGTCCTTTGGTCAGCTCACTGATGGTAATGTAGGTGTCAGAGCCTAGAACCTCAAATTCAAGGGGCATGAAGTCACCTGTAGAACAAGCATAATAGGCATACATTAATACATTAATACATAATCGCCTGGCATCTACATGGAAATCCAATACTGTATCAAAAGTTGTCTATTACCATACTCTTTCATCAATAAAATTCAATCGTATTATAATCAAATTATCATTTTATTTGCTCAGGGTTCATTTGTGTCTACCCCTCTGAGAGTTGAAGGTCACAGTGTACTGAACGCCCCCACTGTAGTCCTGTTTGGTGACCTTGACCGTATCAGGTTTGATGGACCACAGGTCATTCAGAGCCATCTCCACCATGCCTGCAGTCGCACTTACAGCTAGGGGTCCTGCATCACACCAAGGCAATCAAGTCAAACCCAACAAACCTTTGAACCAAATGAGAGTTAGATAATCCTACAATACAAGGAAGAAACTAAATATAAAAGTGCTTGACTTATATTTTCCTAGTCTTACCAGTGTTTGCATGGCCGTAACGCAGGCTGTAGTAGGTGTTGTCACAGAGACCCTGACTCACACAGCTGCTGTTGATGCTCACCTGCTGAACTTCAGCAACTAGGTTCACATCTCTGGGCCAAGAGTCAAAGGTCACCACCTAGATGACAGCAGTGAAAACAGAGCAGAGATGAAAACAGCAGCGTGAACGAATCTACCTAAAGTCAATAATGCTGGACAGAGAGAAAAGAGTTTTAACGGGGACAGCAGAGGTCCAGATCCAATCTACTGAGCTGTGGAAATGTTTGGACCAGACGCCAGTCCTAGAATTCCCAGGCCCATGCTTACCTGTGTTTCATCTGAAACGTCATACCCTGCCACTATAGCCTGCTTTTCATTAACAGCATCGTTGGTCTGGTCTGCTGTAAAAGGGCTTTCCCCTCTGAAAAAGCCCATGTCAACAAAGGCACCTCCCGCCCACTGCTGCTGGAGGAGTTCAATGTAGTACCTATAGTGTTGGAAAATGGGGAATAAAATTGGAATTTGTACTAGGAAAACTGAAATTGGATTCCTTGTTGTAAACAATAAATATTTTGTTGGGAAATCACTTTTCAAACAATCTACTCACGCTTTTCCGGCCTCTAGAGCCATTACATTAGATATCTGTGTTGGAGTTGAGGTGTAGCTAGGAGCGTAATAAGGGTGGTATGCAATCTTAACCTGAAAAAGAGATGGTCACCGGTGAAAAGCTGTTTAAAGCATACTCACAATCAATAAAACAATATATGCCTCAAGTGTGGGGTCAGCAGACCACAGATCACCTCAAAAGACAGCGATGATGAAAGTTTTGTTACTTGTTGTACTACTTGATAGGATGGATGCAACTGAATTTGTTTTTATAACCATTCTCATTTATTAGACATTTTTGTTTGTTATTTGTAGTTTTTCATAATTTAAACTGATGTTTCTCATATTTCATGTTTTTTCTGGGCTGAACGCTGCAAAAGTAAAATTCTTAGACACAGCACTGATACTCACTTTGCAGTGGAGTGTCTGGGTGTGACATCTATGCATGCAGCGACCCAGACACATCACTACTATAGATTACACACTTCTTATACAAGAGAGAAGTTTTGTAGTATTAGTGTTCATTTTTCAAGAAATCTAAATACATCAAATATTTATGATGATGGTGATGCCTACCTTGTCTTTGGGATGGCCAGTGAGGCTGAAGTAAAGTTCACCACGATCATCCCCCCTGATGTACAGGGTATAGTTGCCAGTTGTAGGTGGGACAAAAAAGCCCTTTAATCGTGAAACCATATAGGTCAATTCAAACCGCTGGGGGAGAGAGTCAATCCACTCTGCCCAGTACCCTGATTTGCTCTCGTTGTAGTTAAGTGCTTCGTTTAAGTTGCGCGGGTTTGTGTTATTCCAGACCTCCATCTTCAAACCCCGGCTACCTGCAAGCAAGAGTACATATGGATACAATGTAACTCATGGGGAGTTTTTCAGTGAGTACATCCGGTTCTAAATTAGTTGGTCAACCATCATTACAGCAAATGCTTAAAATTCTTCAGGCTTGTGGGGTGAAGTCTGAGATGGCAAGACAACCCCAGACAAAGATATGACAATGAATGTCGAAATGCATGACATCAAGGGACGGGGAGAGGGAGTGTTCTCACCTGGGTAGACTGTCATGTTGCGCCACTGGTATTCTGGAGTCCTGCAGGTAATCGTCTCATCAGACACATTATAGATGTCACACGGCCGTCCTAAAGAAACAATCAGAGGCAATTCATCAGAAGCATCCAAGAAATAATGTCCAGGTATATCAACTGACTGACACCCAAAGCGCACAATATCACCAAGTCTGGCTTATTTTTGTTCTCGTCTGTTAGTGACGATCAGCTAACCTACCTCCAACAAGAACAACAGCTGGGCGATCGGTTTGATCAAAGAAGTGCCCATGGATAGTTAACAGGGTTCCACCCAACATGCTACCATTAGAAGGAGAGACTCCAGTCACCTCTGAAATTACAATACAACACTCTTAGAAATTTTATATGGAAGTGAAAATACAATATAACAGTAATACAGTTTATGGTTAATGCATAACATTTGACATTTAAAAATATATTGTGGCAAAGTGTGCCCCTCTACCTGCAAACGTCTGAAACATGGAAATCTTGTTCATAGATGAAACTCTATACAGATTCATATCTGGGAGACTCCTAAAAACAAGATGCAGTGTTTAGTGACATTTTACATGAAAAGAGAGTTAGAGTGGACGAATGACTGTTTAGACTCTAGACCATATACCTTCCAAAGTCAGCATCAAGAATGTAACTCAAATTGTGATGTCCTGTAAATCACAAAACAGAGTTTTTTTTCTTCACATTTGTGTATTAACATTGCAGCACACTATAGCAAGAGTTATAATATATAAGTATGGTATATTCAACATTGTCAATGTACAACCACAAAATTACACCTCATTTATACAGATTTGAAAAACGTACCAACATATGTCCCAGTCATTTTGCAGCTCATGTATCCATAAACACTGGTATCAGAGTTCAACGACAAGTAATAGCTAGAGAAAACAAAAGGAAGGTGATCACTTCAAAAAGATCAGACTTTACCAGATACTTCTACATGAGGTTACTTACAGTTCATCTGAATTAGGCTTTAGAAGTAGACAAGGCATTCCTCCCATATAAGCTCTGGTGGATAAGATACATTTATTACAGTCACATAAATAAGGTTTACATTTATTAACTGGAGAAATGACTGCAACTTTTATTATGTATATTGGATCAGTCAGGGGTATACCTCAAAAATCGGACGTTATAACCATTTGAGCTCAGGTCAGTATTGCTCCCATAGACATCGGTAAAAATCATTCCTTGCAGTTTAACCAGGGTCCCTGTGTGTTTCATATTATTTTAAGGATCAAATTGCAGGTACAGTGTATTGATCAAGATAACCGTTTCCATGATAATAATTAAATCAGTGTGTAAAATGGTAGCTGCACCTACCTGGGGGACCACTGATAGGAACCAAAGACTGGATATTAGGAGTACGATACCAACGGGTCTGGGATATACATAACATATATTAAACTACACCAAACATATTTAAAAACGTTTTATATCCGTCAGTAATTATGTGAATATCTATCTTACACGAAAAGTGCACTGTTGGTTGTTGAGGTTGCCCCTACATATACTCTGGTCAGGAATAGGCACCCCATCGATAATGACATGGACCCTATATTGATCTGAAGGCATGGCTCTGAGAAGGACAGTCAATTTACGTTATAATTTTATACACAGAAATTAATTTACAATCGCAATCCAGTATATTGTATACATTGAAAAAGAAACTACAAAAGGTGTGTTATATTTTCATTGTTTGGTAACAAGTGCTTTTGTCCGAAGTAGCCATACCTGGTGTAACACGTAATTTGATTGCCATGAGTAGAGTCCCTTTCTACATCACAGGGGACTGAGAGTGTATCTGACACTAAGGTTACTTTATTGCCAAAGTTGTCATCCTTTGCATTGAGCTGGAACTGATTTTCCTGGGCAAAACCTGCAGTATTGAAAAGTATCAACTTGTGCATGTTTAAGTTTTGAATAAAGTAAATAAACGAAGTATTTATAGAGTATTGAACAAAGAAAATGCTTCTAAAATAGTTCAGTAAAGATAAAGTGCGTTTGGTATTATCTCTGTTTATACCTTCTCCAAGTATTGTGATTCGTGTAGCTCCGTTTTTGCTACCCAATCTTGGAACCAATCTGTCAATTTTTTGGGCAACTAATGAGAAAACGTTTGCGTTAAATATCTTGCACCATTGAAATAATATTTAGTTATTTGTCTCACATTTATCGGTTACCTATACTTACTGCAACAAAACCACAGGGTACAGAAGAACACACACGTCAGGTGCAGGTGCATCGAACTCCTTATCTCCATCTCTAGTCTACGACTAATACGCCTCGCCAAGCGAATACCAAAATTAAGTCCAGCCTTTTAAAATAATCAACATATGAGGTGAAGTAGTTAATTTTAACAGATAGAAATCTCGCATCAAATTACTTTGAGAATAATTTTCGGATCAAGATGTTCCGTTAAGTCAAACACTGATTGAGCACTCCTCGTTCCCTAACCGTCTTTATAGGCAAGAATCGGGAGGTGTGACTTGACCTTATGCTTTTTACACCAATAGTCTTTCCGTACGGACACTGGCGTTTTTTTTTTCCGCGGTAAAGATAGCATTAAGTTTGATATTCGCTTGATATTCAAATTCAGCGGCTAATAACGGTTTACTCCTATGGCACAAATGTTTTAAAGTAATTGCGTTTCACTTATCCTGATTTCTGAAGTTGCATTCTACAGTGTTTTCTTCAATTAGCTTTTTCTCCAAAATCGTTGTTTTGTATTTTAAAACGCATTAGATTGACAATAACCTATTTTAGAGATATCAGACCAATTGTATCTTATTCTGAACGATTTGTGAATTGATTCACAAATAAGGGTGGGGTTGTACGCGCGCCTGTGGTGGTGACGAGTGGGTGGGTGGTAAGGTGCGAGGGGGGGGGGGGTCTAGCTGGACAACTATAACAACAGCTATCTTTGTTAATTTATCAACACGTACTAGAGGCTACATAAGATGTGTATTTAGATTTGTGAAACCTCTAAATGATTTGTGAAACACTCAAACGCACGTTTTTCCTATTAGGAGTAAAGCCAGGTCTAGCTGGACAACCATAGCAGCTAGGCCAGTAAAACTTGTACAACATCCATCAACATATAATAGAGGTCAAATTAGATATGTTTCTAGATTTTTTAAACCTCTACATTGATTGTGAAACACAATACAAGTAGAAAAAGTGTGTTTTCCTATTAGAAGGCCTACACAAGGCCTGGTCTAGCTGGACAACCATTGCAGCCAGACATTTCAATATACACAGGATAAGATGTTATAATATCCATTATGCCATATTCCAAGATGAGCACTTCAAAAGACAATATTTTAGAATGGACTTGGGTTGAGAGCAGATATGTCAT